>RCUC01143797.1:0-56054 GCA_003697995.1 Taxidea taxus jeffersonii | reverse complement strand
AAGGCACCATAATTTTTCTATCATCTTAATGACAAAAAGTAACACTTTGATTCTTATTTTTCTTTTCTTTTCTTTTTTTTTTTTTTTAAAAGATTTTATTTACCATTCATTTGACAAAGATCACAAGCAGGCAGAGAGAGAGAGAGGAAGGGAAGCAGGCTCCCTGCTGAGCAGAGAGCCCGATGGGGGGGCTCGATCCCAGGACCCTGGGATCATGACCTGAGCCGAAAGCAGTGGCCTTAACCCACCGAGCCACCCAGGCGCCTCTGATTCTTATGTTTTCTAAAGAGATCTGAGTTGCTGGTTAAAAACTGAAAACACTACACTGGTGGCAATGAACTACAAAATTACCTCTGTACGGTGGCTAGAACTTTCAGTTTATGTATAATATTCTTAGAGTAAGTTTGAAGAACCAAGTACACAAAATTCTATTACTGTATCTTTTAAAATATGAATTAGGAAATTACCATTTGGTCCATATGCTGTACGAGTTGTTTGGGCAAGCTCCTTGCAAGCCTGTATGTTCCTGTACACAGCTTCTTCTAATCCAGAAAAATGCTGTAGAACAAAAACAAAAACAAAACCTCCTTCTGATTAGACAGAAGAGTGAAACACAAGGATTTCCTTCATCTTAAAATGGCGATAATTTTAATAGTACCTACATACAGGACTGCTTAAAGAATAATCAAGCAAGGCTTATGTGAGGAAAGCATGGTGTTTGGTATTTATAAATGATTCATAAATTTGCTTAATGGCCGAATAAACTGACATTTTTAGGGACCACAGGTACCCACTCACACATCAAAACATAAAACGTATAATTTTTTTTTAAATGTAGTGAAAAGTGCAGGAAAGAATGCTGTGACTGATCAGTGAATGCAGATGAGGTATTTCAGGTAAAAATGCCTTTTCAGAGTTTATCATTACTTTTTGACTAAATGTGAAAACATGGTATGAATACTTTTCTTATTGAGTTAGGAATCTGAGCATTATAAAACCCAACAGTTTTCTGTTTTTTGGAAATATCCACTTAACATACCTGCACCCAAATGTTTATATAGACTTCTGAATGCTTCTATGAATTGGAACACAATTCTAATACATCCATACTGAAAAATTGCTGAATTGCTCACAATGTGGAAATTCTCAAACTTTATACTGGATTTCGATTAGAACTGGGATTTACTTATGGCCTCAGATGGGTTTCATGAGCCTTCTGTTTGTTCAGTGAGCATTTTTCTAGAGTTCCTATGCTCAATACAGTAGTCATTAACCACATGCAGTTTAAATAATTAAAATTAAAAATTCAGTTTCTCAATTCGGTTCCGATGTTCAGCAGACATGTGGCTGGTGCATACTGTATTAGACAGAACCGATACAGAACATTTTCTTCATCATGGGTAGTTCTATGAGACAGTTGTGCTCTAGAGCATAAGGTGTAGCTTTTATAATATTCATAAAAGGAACTGTGATCTGCACAAGGTTAATAACCATTACTTTAGAAGCAATGTCTCAGAGTCAAGAGCGGAACTCTTACAAGAGCATTTAGTCTGATCTGGCCTACATGCTGGCTTTTTCCCCTCACCCTGAGGAATAGCCACGTGATCATAAATCAGATTCCATCAATGGTCTCCCATCACTCCTAGGATAAAATGTAAATCCTTCCCCAGGGCAAAAACGTCCTACGTGTTCTGGTCCTTAACTACAGGTCTCTAATTTCATCTCTCTCACCATTCTTGTGTTCCCTTAATGAGGTTCAACCCCATCATGTTTCTTACTGTTTTCTTTAACAGGTCAAAACTCACTTCATCTTTAGGGCCTTTGTACCTACTGGTTTCTCAGCCTGGAACACTGCCCTGTTTCATCTTGGCTGGTTCCTTCTGTCACTCAGTACCCAGCTAAAGAGTTCTTCCTTGAACATCTTATTTAATTGTTCTATCTATCCATGACCCTTCATGGGCGGGGGGGCAGACTTTCTTACTTCCTGGCATTCCCTACTACAGTACTTTTTAACGAATCTTTTGTCATTACTTTTTTTTTTATAATACTTTCTTTTATCAGTATCTGAAACTATCCTTACCTGTCTCAAAAGAATAAAAACTATGAAAAATCTTCAGTCTCATTTTTTAGAGTAGTCAGTGTCAATACCAGCAAAGCTGTTTTACTAGTATTTATGTCAAATCCTGATATTTGATATTCTCGTGTTATCCCAAGTGTATTCTGCCATCAAGAACCTAGTTCCCTAACACTGTTTCTGTAACCTGAACCACAATGATCTGTATTTCTTTAATCAGGTATAGGAAATTTGGCGGACAAAAAAGGGAACACTTTCAATACAAGAGTCAAACTTATTGGTAGCATATTAAGATATTTTAAAGAACTTATGCTCTTGAAATGATGTTTATGATCTGACCACAAAACAAAAAAAGTCTTAATTAGTCCAGGGTGAGCCTTATACTTACAGCAAGTCAGACAGTTACACCTCAAAGGTACCATCCTTTTCTTAATTTAGAGAGGAAAGCAAGACCTGAGAGTGGGTTTTACATCAAACTAGCTAATCTAAGTTGGGACCAGAACCCATCTGGATTGAGAGTAACGTTTTTCCTACCATAACGAACCACTGCAAACGAACCGAGGGGCCCTCCCTCCATTCCTCATCTGAAGGAAAGCTGTCAAGAACTGGCCCGTGTCCCTCTCTTCTCCTCAGATCACCCACTCCCTGAACTGTGTCAGTCGGCTTCGCGGTTCCCAAAGCATTTCACCTACGTTATTCGACTTCACCCTCAAAACACCCTTTAGGGGGACGCCTGGGTGGCTCAGCTGGTTAAGCGGCTGCCTTCGGCTCAGGTCATGATCCCAGCGTCCTGGGATCGAGTCCCACATCGGGCTCCTTGCTTGGCAGGGAGCCTGCTTCTCCCTCTGCCTCTGCCTGCCACTCTGTCTGCCTGTGCTCGCTCCCTCTCTCTCTCTCTGACAAATAAATAAAATCTTAAAAAAAAAAAAAACCACCCTTTATGGGTGGAGAGGCCGAATCAGCCCCGTTTTAGGGATGGAAGAAAATGCATCAGCGGTTTTCCGCTTGCCCGCCGAGGAAGCACAGTACGCGAATCCTGCGGCCTTGCCCTCTCTCCCCGCCTCTATCCCTTCGACCATTCCCAGGGAAGGGAAAGAACGGAAATGCCCGTGGGACTCGGCGGCCAAGCCTCACCCCCCCTCCTCACAGAACACCTTCCTTTCTGGAATCTTCTCTTCCTCCGACCGCTGTGCCTCCGGAGCACACCCAGCCCGTTAGCAGGCCCCTCTCCTTCGCTCCGCCCGCCGCAGCGCTACGGCAACTCTCCTACCTCACTCCCTCATCCTCCATGCCTTACCTTCGCCCCCTCCTTGAGCATCTGGGCAAAGCCCGGGGCCTTGGGGACGTGAAGCGCCATGGCCTCTGCAGGTAGCCGTTCACGCGCTCGCTCAGAAGATCCCGGAGGAAGCGAGGGGCACGCAAAGCCTCCTGGGGACGCAGCGTGCGGTGACCTCACGCTCCTCCTTTCTCTCCAACTGGACCCGCCTCTTCTCTAGCAGGCCGGTCTGAAGCCTCGCGAGAGAAAACAGCGTCTGCAGCCAGAACTGAGTTGGCGATCCTCGATCACGTCGATCGATAGGGCCGATCGCAGAGCGCGCCCGCGATTTTCCGGCTAGCGCACTGGCTAGCGGCGGTTTTAAACGCCTCGTTGAGACTGCAAGGCTGGGACGTTTGGTTTTTGCCATATTTGACCTGGAACCCATTCCTCTTAAGATTAACTTGCACGAAATCTTCCAGTCCCACTCCAATGTCAGGGCGGGTGTGTCTTTTTTTCTCCGAGGCAGAGCCCTTGCTCTCCTCCCCTCGAAATTCCTCCCTGGGCGTGGGCTCTGTCTTGGGCGCTGTGGGAAGGGCTGGCGACTTGAGGGCGATAAATAAAACCTGTAGGAAAAACTACACACCGAATGCTCCTGTGTGCCTGCTTCTGCTGTTTTCGTGCGGCGTTTCAGCTAGTGGTCGATCCTAGGAGTTAGCTATGACCATCTCCGTCTGACACAGGGAAACCGGCGTTTACAAATGGTAGTTTGTTCAATATCACAGCGCTAGTAAACGTTAAACTTAGGATTCCTACCCAGATCGGACTGATGACAAAATACCGGTTCTTAACCATTAACTATATTCCTCTTTTCTGCTTCTTCTGGAAATATGTCTTTTTTTTTTTAATGCTCCCAGAATCTTAAAACCCAATCTCTGTCTTCCCACATCACCATATGGCTGATTTCAAAAAGGTTGAACGGTAATAGAATATTTTTAGGAGTAATTTTACTCTATGAAAGTAACCCACTCTTATGGAAAATACAGAAAACGTGAAGCAGAACGGTTTGGCTCAACTTGTTTTTCGACTTGGACACTACCAAATTGTATGTTTTTTAAAAATTGGGACAGATTTGCTGTGCCTTAAGGAATACTCAGATGCATCAAGTATATCATCAGCAACAACTTCTAATAAGCACTTAAAATACATAATTATTGAAATAGAAACTTCTTTGCCATGTCAGATCAAATGATGTGTGAACCACTTGTTGGGAAATATTATAAGAGATCAGGGATTCTCGAAGTGTGGTCCAGGCACCTCTGAGGCTCACCAAGACCTTAGGGTCTTCAGCAATGAAAGGTCCATAATCAAAGGAACGAGACTGATGCAAAACGAAGGTCAAGCAAAGCTTTATTTTGCGCCAAGCATCGAAAATCAAATCTACGGGTCAGGACCATCTCTTACAAAGAGGTGACCACTCTCAGCCTCACAGAGTGACTTTTATAAAGGAAAAGCCATGTGGTTGAGCCTGGCTACACACAGCTGGCCAATGAGATTGCAACACACAGAGAAAACTGCACAGTCATGCTAGGTCACACACGGGTGGCCAATTGAATTTCAATTTACCCTAGTAGATATATGCGTGCCCCACTGATTGGATGTCTCCACCTGGCTTGACTCGCCCTTGTATATGGGCTTTGCTACCTGGGACTGGTTTCCCAGACTTGCTTTTTTTTTTTTTTTAAAAGATTTTATTTATTTATTTGACAGACAGAGATCACAAGTAGGCAGAGAGGCAGGCAGAGAGAGGAGGAAGCAGGCTCCCTGTTGAGCAGAGCCTGATGTGGGACTCGATCCCAGGACCCCAGGATCATGACCTGAGCCGAAGGCAGAGGCTTTAACCCACTGAGCCACCCAGGCGCCCCCCCAGACTTGCTTTTAAGTAAGTTCCTCTGGGAGGGGCAGGGTCAATCTAAGTTTACTGCATAAGCAACAAAATGGCTCCCTCTGGCTAAGTAGGCCCTTACAGTAGAAAACTTTTTATAAAACTAAGACATATGGGGATGCCTGGGTGGCTCAGTTGGTTATGTGGCTGCCTTTGGCTTAGGGCAAGATCCCAGTGTCCTGGGATGGAGTCCTGCATCAGGCTCCCTGCTTGTTGTCTCTGCCTGCCTGTACTCTTTCTATCTCTCTGACAAATAAATAAATAAAATCTTTAAAAAAAGACTAAGACATGTGCTTTTTTAATTGGAGAGTTTTCCAGAAATTCACTATGTGTGTGGTTAAAATAGTTTGAATGTAAAAGGCATGAGAAGCTAGTTTTTTGTTTCGTTTTTAAAAAAAAAATCTTTATTTTAAATATTTTATTTATTTATTTGACACAGAGAGAGAGATCACAAGCAGGCAGAGAGGCAGAGAGAGAGAGAGAGGAGGAAGCAGACTCCCTGCCGAGCAGAAAGCCTGATGCAGGGCTGGATCCCAGGACTCTGAGATCATGACCTGAGCCAAAGGCAGAGGCTTAACCCACTGAGCCACTCAGGCGCCCCTTGTTTAGTTTTTTTAATTAATAAAAATAAAAATAATTTTTGTTTAATCAAGTTTTTAATTTATAATACAACAAATATTGATAGCTTTAACCCACATAAACAAAAGCTCTCTGAGAGCCTCAATTTTTAAGAGTAACGGAATCCTAAGACTGAGTGAAAGGTTAGAGAACCATTGCAATAGATCAGTCTGGAATAACAGAACACTTGAAATTTTCTTTTCTTTTTTTAACTCAAGATTTTCTTATGGATTGGCTAAGAAAGTTTCACTCATCTGACTCAGAGCATTACTTATAAGCATAACCAACACAAAATAAAACTGAAATGGGTTAAAAATGACACTTTGTGACATTTTATTAAAAATGACTAAGGAATCAAATTTGATAAGGACTATGGAAAATTAAACTTGAGGACAACTATTGATGAATCAAGTTTCCATGGAAAGTTTATAGTTAAAAAATCAATCTCATTAATTTTAGTAAATTGAAAGGAAATGGAAAGAATTAAAATCAATTAAAATCTTCTGTATGGTCAGTTACCAAAGAATTAAATTGATTTAATTGCTAAGGAAAATGCTTTTTAGATGAAAAATTCATTGATTTTTTTTTTTATTATTTAGGTTAAATTGTGTATTCCTCATTATGGAATCAAAACCTCAAAGACAAAATTCTTCACTTGGAATAGAAAATAACAAATTCTTAATATGGCTTCAAGCCCTAGATACTGGTCCCTGCTTATCTCACATGCATCTTCTCCTTCTTGGCTTTCTCTCTTGGCCATAATAGTAGTTCATCCTGTCTGCTTTACTCTTCTGCCTCAGGGTATTAGCCTCTACTGTTCTTTCTACCTAGAATGGTCTTCTGCTCCCTTTGGCCAAGTTAATTCTATTTCAGTAAATAGATACTTTCCTTAGAAAGCCTTTGGTGATTCTCAAGACAGTTCCCATTGGTTACTTTAATAGCTTCTGTGTTTCCCCTTCATACCATTTGTCACAATTGTAATGACAAAATTAGTTAAAATCTTTCCTAACCAATAGGTGGGTGCTGTGTCACCAGCACCTATTAATGGGCATGGAGTAGAGACTTAATGGATGACCAAGTGAGTGTCCAGAATAGAAGACCCAAGAATTGGGAGATGAGGTCTCTGTTCCTCCCATCTAGACATACATGCTGTAAAACCAGAGAACAAAGCAAAGCAATCAAAAGGATCTGCCCATGAGTTTGCAAAAGGCCAAGGAGACTGTAGGTTTCTGTTACTTTGATTTAAGAGCTCAGGTCCCTCTTGTTAAGTGCCAACTGAAAACATAGCTTCCACCAAGACGTGGACGATCAGTGGTGCCTCCCCTTGAACTCTCCCCACAGGTCTACTCCTGGCTGGGGATGTCTAAGCCAACTCAGAATTTTGATAAGTACTCAGGTCACCAATTGTTTCCTGTGACTATTTCTATTTTTTTCTCTTTCATTTGCCTAAAGTTTTAATTTCTGTGCTTCAGAATTGTCTTAACATTTTTGCCTTGTCTGTTTGCTTTAATTTGGGGGGGGGAGAGGTATTCTTATTTAATTTTACTGGTTCCTGTTAGATCTTTAATCTTTAGGCTTTTCTTCTACCCCTCCGACCTATTTGTGTTATTTATTTCATGTCCCTGTATCTTACTTTTCACTATTTTCCATTAAATTTTAATTATTTGGTCTGGATTTTTAAAAAAATTTTTTTAATTTTTTATTTTTTATATAATGTAACTTTTTATATAATGTAATTTTTATATAATGTAACCCCACCACCCTCTCCCAACACCCCTCCCCCCCGCCCCCCATAAAATGTTTGTTTTATGACATTAAGAGTCTCTTTTGGTTTGTTTCCCTCCTCATCCCATCTTGTTTCATTTATTCTTTTCCTCCTCCCTTAACCCCCACCCCCATTGCATCTCCACTTCCTCATATCAGGGAGATCATATGATAGTTGTCTTTCTCTGATTGACTTATTTCGCTAAGCATAATACCCTCTAGTTCCATCAAGACTTATTTATTTGAGAGAGAGACAGAGAGAGCAAGAGCAGGTGGGAGGGGCAGGAAGAGGGAGAGAGAGAGAATATCTCAAGCAGACTCTGCACTGAGCGCAGGGCCTGACGCAGGGCCCAATCTCAGGACCCCGAGATCATGGCTTAAGCAGAAACCAAGAGTTAGACACTCAACTGACTGCACCACCCAGGTGTCCCTGGTTTTGGATTTTATGATTTATTTTGTTTGGGCTTATTATTTTACTTCAATTTTCTTGTTAAAAATCTCTTAATTTCCCTTTATACATTTAAATGTGTTTCTTTGTTTTCTGTTTTAATCAAATCTTGTTGGGCTTAGGGAACCTGTGTTCCCTTTCCATGTTTGGAAACAATCCCATGGGAGTCAGGCAGCTGGGGTTCAGAGTACCACTGCACTTTGGAAGCTATGGCTTAGTTTGAACAGTAAAGTTATTTGCAGCTTTGATCTTCCTGAGCCAGTGTTTCTTGGAATAGTTATGTTGATGATGACGTTGCACTAGTAAAGTCATGCTTGCCCATGATTGGTTCTTTGCACTGAACTGCAGTGGGTAAACAGAAAAGAGGGGATAGACTTTTAATAGATTAATTCCATGTAATCAAGAAAGATGGTTCCATGTCAGTCACCCAGAAACCAGATCACTCCTTCCAATCAGGGAGAATAAGGAGTGAAGCAGGAGGCTAGGATGATTGGGGAGAACCAGGAGAGTGCAAAGAAGCACCCACCTCCTGATAGGTTACTTTTTTGTGTTTATTTCCCTCTAAATCTCCCATTCGTAGCCTGTTATCTATGGAGTAGGGGTGAGGCTGTGGGACACTGAGCCTCAGACTACCACGTCTGTTTCACAGTGTTACAAGTTTCTGTCAAGCATGCATGAGGTAAGGGAAGTTCAAGACCAAGCCTTGACTGATTTGGATGGTGAAGATACAATGAGCCACTTTTAGAATCAGTTTATTACTGACATTGACCTTGAAAGGAAGATTAGCCAAAGTTGCCAGATCCTTGAGGTCATTGTCTCACATGCCAAAAAGAATGACACTGTGGGCACCTGGGTGGCTCAGTCAATTAAGCATCTGCCTTCAACTCAGGTCACGATCCCTGGGTCCTGGAATGGAGGCCTTGGGCTTCCTGCTCAGCCAGGAACCTGCTTCTCCCTCCCTGGCTCCCCCTGCTTGTGTTCCCTTTCTTGCTGTGTCTCTCTCTGTCAAATAAATACATTAAAATAAAATTTTTGGGACGCCTGGGTGGCTCAGTTGGTTAAGCGGCTGCCTTCAGCTCAGGTCATGATCCCAGCGTCCTGGGATCGAGTCCCACATCGGGCTTCTTGCTCGGCAGGGAGCCTGCTTCTCCCTCTGCCTCTGCCTGCCTCTCTCTCTGCCTGTGCTTTCTCTCTCTATCTCTCTGACAAATAAAAAACATTAAAAAAAAATAAAATCTTAAAAAAAAAAAAAGAATAGGATTAGCCATGCCTCATCAGAACCCTGGAGATGATGAGAAACTTCTTCATGACAGCTTCCCAGAGAGGATAGGGAGGTGCTGAACTTTCTAGATCCAAGACAGAGGCACTCTTGTCCAGGGTGCCACATCAGCAAACTGAGACTTAGACAACTTTTGTGTCCCTGGAAACACTCTGCTGCCCAGAAATGCGGTATATCTAGTCAGCCAATCCCCAAATGCCAAGCCAACCCTGGGCCTTCTCACTCCAAACAAGTTTGACTGTGTGGCCCCAGACAATCAGAAATTTTCTATTTGCCTTTTTTGTATTCTTTGTTCTTTTTTTTTCTTAGATTTTATCATTTATTTGAGAGAGAGTGAGAAAGAATGAGAGAGAGAGAGAGAGAGAGACCATGAGAGAGAGAGAGCACACGAGAAAGTGGAGGGTCAGAGGGAGAAGCAGACTCCCTGCTGAGCAGGGACCCTGCTGTGGGACTCAATCCCGGGACTCCAGGATCATGACCCAAGCCAAAGGCAGTCGCTTAACCTACTGAGCCACCCAGGCACCCCATTATTCTTTATTCTTTATCCTATTAGAGCTTTGTGCCTTGCATTCCACTTTGCAGTTCTCCATAAGGCGACTGCTTCATGAAGTTTGAATTGAAGTTTGTTTTTATCACCTACATTGTCTTCTTTAATAACTTCTTTTTTAGTGGATGTGAGAGGGAAAGGGCCTTGGAGAAGCTCTTTGCAGGCCTCCCATCCTCTTGTATTCCAGGAGAATCCCAAAACATTCTGCCAAGACCCAGTTTAGTTTAGGATTGCCTTTGCCTGTGTGGTCTACATGAATAGACGCAAAGTCTACTTGGATAGATGCAGATCCATTCTCTTAGTTTTTTGGCACTGTTTTTCCTTGTGGCTATCTTCAGAGGGTTCACTCCAGCACTGATTCCTGGTCCTCAAAGAGGCACATTTTGCCATCCCATCATTTGAACGCTTACCCTTCCTCCCCATTCTCCTGAAATAACACTGCTCTAGCCCCGTGTTGTTAGAGATCTTACAGCCTTTTATTACCTTGGATTACTTCCTTGTCTATAGAATATTGGCTTCCTAAAATATCACCAAGACAACATATTAATGAGGCAAAGGTGAATTTATTGTACTGCAAGGGGAGTACTGCTTTGATAGACTCTTAGTAATACCTCATTTTGAGGATTGCAAAGTTAGGATGTTCATGAGTTTTTGAAGTCCAAGTAATGAGGAGCTTGGGTTGGTTTGAATAAGGATCATGATATAGAAATGATGAACACAGCAAGATGAGGATTTGAGGCAAGGCATTCAAAGAATCTTGAAACATAAACTGTCATTTGATGCTTTCTATTGAAGAGTTGGTGGATCTTTCAGGAACTTCCTTGAATGAACAGTAAAGTTATTTGCAGCTTTGATCTTCCTGAGCCAGTGTTTCTTGGAATAGTTACGTTGATGATGACGTTGCACTAGTAAAGTCATGCTTATGTGGACATCAAGCTGTGTGGGTGAAGATGGTTTCAGTTGTCACTCCTGACTATATTCCCTAGTGACAACCAAAGGGGATTCTCTCCAGATGATTAACTCTCTCGTGAGCTCAGCATCAGGAAAAGTATCTTAGTCTGAGCGTTTCCATCAATCCAAATGCTGGTGGTGGTGGTGGTCATGTTTGGAATCAAAAGAGGGCACTGGGTTGATCCTGAGCTCACAGAGGCGGATGCCCCTCTTGCTGACACCAACCCCCACACCATGACCAAATATGTATCTTCTCTATTTTTGGTTGTTCAGCTGGACCTTGTTTCCCTTCCAGTAAATAAAATTCCTCTATTAGCATGTGGTGTAGTTGGGAACTTAAGACCTTATTTTAAAAATATCAAGTAAACCTACCATATGGCTTCTGGCTATATTAATTGTTTTACTGAAGGAGGCCTTAAATCCCAGGCTTTATTCCCTCTTTTCTTAGTTGTAGGGAAAAAAACTTCCATAGGGGTAAGGAGGTGCTAGTTATGCTCTTGTTTTTCAAACTTACAGGAGGTAGAGATGATGGCTACCAAGGTCTTTTAGTCAGCTCAGGCTGCCATAACAAAATATGCTCTTTTATTCTGAGGCTTCTTTCTTGGCTTGTAGGTGACTGACATCCTGTTGTGTGCAAGACCTCTAATGTCACTTTCTTAGAAGGCACTGATTGTATTGTATCAGAACACCACCCTTAGGACCTCATTTCACTTTAATTACCTCCTCATAGGCCAATCTCCAAATACAGTTACACTGGAGATGAGGGGTTCAACATATGAATTTTGGGGCATTAATGTCAAAGCATTCTCCATTCTTATAAGGACTTTTTAGTCTTGATTAATTTCTCTGATAAATCAGCCGAGATTCACCTCAATGCGCATATTGCCTGTAGCAGACTTCCCACTGTCTTCCGGATGTTGGGCCACATTTCTGTCATCTTTGGACTTAAATTTATTCCATGAATCTCCTAGCAGGAAGAGAACCATTTAAGCACTTGGTCTGTTAGAGAACAGATGGGGACATTCGTCCAGCCTCAAAACATCCAAAAGACAGATTTAATTTCCCATGAGCCATTTCTCTGGGACCCCCAAGGAAATGTTGAATGGTAAATTTCCCACCGACTTCATTTGCAAACAGAGGTTGCTCATTCTAAACAGTAAAACAAAGCACAAACTGGAAAGGTCAGTTCTGTCTACTCTGGGAGCAGTGTTACATGAGTTAGGGTCCTTGAGGTTGCACGGTAAAGAAATCACTTTAGAGGGTGTGGATTATTAAGGATTGCAAAAAAGTAAGAAACTGCATATCTATCCTAGGGTGAGATGACTTTTCATGTATACTGCTACAGGTTGGTATCTCTGAGTTACTATTTTTTAAAAATTTAACTTTATTATTTATTTGAGAGAGAGCAAAAGCAGCAGAGGGAGAAGGAGAAGCAGACTCCCCGTTGGGCAGTAAGTCTGATGCAGGGCTCTATCCCAGGACCCTGGGAGCATGACTAGATCTGAAGGCAGATGCTTAACCCACTCAACCACCCAGGGGCCCCTCTGAGTTATTATTTTTACACCTAAGTTTATCTAAGTTATCTGTTTCTATGGTTTCTGCTTCTCTTCACTTCTTTCAACTCTTGGCCTATTTTTCTTCTCTCTACATTTTAGCTTCAGCTTCTTTCCTTGTCTCTCTGTGTCGCTTAGCTGCCCTGTCCCCCTCAGGTGGGTCTCTGTGTGTTTCATATTTAAACATCCCAAGAGAGAACATCCAGTTGGTTCATTGAATTGCTATCTAACAAAAATGCCCCAGGTTCTGCTGAATTCTCAAATCAAGGATACTACAAGCCTTTATGACTGCCTTGGCCTAAGCAAGAATTGCTGGCATGCTTAATGGTGACTATAGCTCAAATTCAGGCACGGTAGTAGCTAGTGATCGCTGTATCTGCTATCAATAGCAAACCGCTCCAAAGCTTAGCGACTTGAAACAACAACCACTTATCATTTCTCACCCGTATAGGGCTGGTTGGGCACTTTGGTTGATTTGGACCAGGCTTTGTTGTATTAGGGCAAGGACTGCATTAGGGCAAGAACAGTCAGCTGGAGGGTAGACTGGGAATTGGCAGGTTAGGAGGCCACAGATGGAACAAATTAGCTGTGTCTCACATGGCTTCATCCTCCAGCAGGCTACCTGGACTGCTGTTCACTGAAATGGAGAGGTCCAAGAGAGCAAGCCAAAAATGAACAAGCCCTTTTTCAAATTTGCTACTATCCCACTGGCTGAAGTAGGACATATGGCCCAGCCCAGAATCAGTATGAGAGGGCAGTATCAGAGAGTACAGATGCAAGGATGTATAACAATGGAGGACAGCAGTGCGGTCAGTCTACCATAGCCACTCAAACTTCAATCACCCTTTCTGGTCAGAGTTTTCCAACATTCACTGGCTTTCTACTCAACAATTCCACTCAGCAGGTTATCTTAGGAAAATATCAGGATGAATGTGTCTTTTGTAAGGCTCACTAGAAAGCAGTATTACTTGAATTAAGATTTCCTCTAGTGTTTTACTGAGGTTTTTTTTTTTTCTTTTTCTTGAGCCACAGTGAATAATTGGTAATATCTGTACTAAAAAGACACAAGCAAAAAAATTAGTGTGGTCATTCTTTGTGTTGTCGAGCTTTGGTATCCTTTCCATTTATTTATATTTCTAAGTGAATTCAGAAATTTTTGCAGGGCATTCTAAGAGTCCATTCTGAAGGTACTTGGGTGTTTACCTCAGTTAGTTCTTCAGTTTTCCCCACTTTATTTTGCTGCACAGAATATCTGTACCCCAGAATTCTAGTTTGAGAATATAACTTTTAATCATCCCTTATCCCTATTAGAGCCTAATTGCAAAAATTTATGTTTGTGAGAAATCCCCTAAGTGCCATACAGTTCATTCTCCTTTAGATAACAAATTTGTCGTTGGATCAAGCCAGACCATCAAAATTCTAGTTATTTGGAGAATTGAGTTTGACAGATTGCATTTTGATATCATGCCATTGTCTTATAATAATAAGGAATAGTAAAAGGCACAGCCAAATGTAATGGACTGTATCTAGTCTCTACTCTAGGCCTGTTTTTGTGGACGTCAAACATTTCATTACTTTTCCTTTTTATGTGACTTGTCGGGAAAACTTATTTCATTATTCCACCATTGTGTTTATTTTATGGCCTCTATGAATCTTACACCTTTTGTGTTTCTTTCTTAAACTGCTGGAATTTTTGAGCCAAATGTATAGCACAGCTTTGTCAACCATAGAGGCCAACGGCGCACCATTTCTGTATACTACTTGTACTACTTGGATTTATTATTTTCTTGCTTGTTCTTTCTTTTTTTTGCTCAGACTATCTCAGCTTAAAAGAAATCTTTATTGATTTTATTTGTTTTTTAGAAGCCACATCAAATCCTTTATGGAATGTGGTAGGATAAAACATGTATATATTTAAAGTACAAGTTTATGGACTTACAAATGGTTTGAGGATGATTCAAGGGGTTAGAAACTTCACTTCAGAATAATTTTTTTTTTTTTTTTACTAATTTAGGGAGAGGAATTTGTAGTTTTTGCTAGAAACACAACCAACTATGAGTACAACAATACCTAAGTTTAAAACAAACTTGAGAACTTACATCACTAAATGTAGATTCTATTAGAAATAATAAGGGGTGGGGGGCGCCTGGGTGGCTCAGTGGGTTAAAGCCTCTGCCTTCGGCTCAGGTCATGATCCCAGGGTCCTGGGATCGAGCCCCACATCGGGCTCTCTGCTCCGTGGAGAGCCTGCTTCCTTCTCTCTCTCCCTGCCTGCCTCTCTTGCCTACTTGTGATCTCTGTCAAATAAATAAATAAAATCTTTAAAAAAAAAGAAATAATAAGGGGAAGGGTTAAGCGTCTGACTCTTGATTTAGGCTCAGGTCATGATCTCAGGGCCATGAGACTAAGCCAGGCATCGGGGTCCATTCTGGGTGTGGATCCTGCTTAGGATTCTCTCTCTGCCTCTTCCTCTAGCCCTCTCCTGCCACTCCTGTGCTGTCACGTGCTCCCTCTATCTCTTTTTCTCTAAAAAAAGAATAATAATGATAAGGGGAACTAAAGGATCATCCTAGAATTTTCCTTAAGGTATAGACACTAATTTATTCATATAAGATGGTCGCTGATTTCTTTTGGGTACTTAACACATGAGCCAGTACTTATTTTTGTGGTTGGATTAGTAAGGATGCTTGATGGTTCAAATGCTTATCAGCCATCGTCATGCTTGCTTGTCCTATTCTTAATGTTTTGGCTATTTTTATTACAATGATTTCCACTAGGATTTTCATTAGGGGCAGTCTAAGGGAGATAAAAGTAAGAACAGATCCATGTGTCTATTTATGTAGTAGTTGGCTAGAGAAATTATTTTCCCATTGCTCTTTGATTTAACTATTTTCTGTTGCTTCACAAATATTCACTGTTCTGACTATGCCAAATCACACTACTGAGGTGAAAGTTAAATCACAGCTGGAATCCTGCTCAAGAAGAAGGGTATGGCTACCAAAAATCCCCTTCCAGAAGATCTTTTTATCCCGCTACATGATCATACAGGGATTTTTGACAACTTAGGTAAATACAGGCTAACAACATTTGGAAATTAACTTTCTGAGATGAGTAAGATAATTTATGCATAAATTAGAAGGAATGCATAAACAGAAGGAATATATTTAGAAAATGCAATATTACACAGTCAATTGTCTCAAGATGACTCTCAAGTTTTGCCAAAAAATTGCAAAAGAAAATGGAAAACATGTTAGTAAGGAAATTGCATCCTCAAGCCCACCACTTTCTTCTCATTTGAGGCACAAAATGACTCTTAGGCCCTTACCTGGGGCCTTTTAGATTGAGAATTATTGTCAAAAAATACCACTCATTCCCATAAGCTTTATACTGTGGTCTGGTTTCTCATACAGGGTAAATAAGAACAGGTGTGAGAATGCACAAGCTAACAGTCAGACCTACTGACAGTAGTAAAGAGTGACAGATAATAGCCAGGCAGACAAGAGCCTGATATTTATTTATTTATTTATTTTTAAGATTTTATTTATTAATTTGACAGATAGAGATCACAAGTATGCAGAGAGGCAGACAGAGAGGAGGAAGCAGGCTCCCCACTGAGCAGAGAGCCTAATGTGAGGCTCGATCCCAGGACCCTAGGACCCCAGGACCCCGAGATCATGACTTGAGCCAAAGGCAGAGGCTTAATCCACTGAGCCACCCAGGCGCCCCAGGAACTTGATATTCTTAAAGGAGATGTAAAGGACTAGAGAGCCAAAGTGGGGCTATTTGGTATGCAGCAGTGAGTTACTCTTGAGGTGATCTTTGGGTGGGAAAAGACAAAACAAATAATGATTCTTGCATCTTGTTTAAGGGGTGGTTGAATATGTTAAATACATTTAAATTCTCTCAAAAATGATGAAAAAACATCTTTTGATCCTTGAGGGGGGAAGCTTCACTTTTCTGGAAGATTCATTTATGGAGAAAACCTCATTCCCACAATTAATACTGGGGGATATATGAGTCAAGTGTCACTATATTTAATAGTATTAAATGCTAATGACATAGTGTGTTGTTTGAAGCAAGGATGTGATGACTTTGATGTAGAACCCTAGTTCTTTACCACTCCTGTGAAAGACAACTTGGGTAGTTCAATTATTTCTATGCAAAGAGGGGAATCTGGGGGGCTCAGTTGGTTTAGCATCTGCCTTCAGCTCAGGTAATGATCTTGGGGTCCTGGGACTGAACCCTGTGTCAGACTCCCCTCTTAGTGCGGAATTACTTCTCCATCTCCCTCCCTTCTCTCCACTTGTGCTCTCTCTCTCTGTCTTCCTCAAATAAATAAATAAAATATTTAAAAACAATTATTTCCATGCAGAAACCAAGCAGTTTACATCATTGAAACTTCAGGAGTTAGGTGGGATGTGGCAACAGATCTCACTGTATGCTATCCCCCTCCCAATCTCTTCCTGTGAGACCCTCAGTCATAGTCCTGTTTTCATTAAAAATAGGGTAGGACAGGGATGCCTGGGTGGCTCAGTTGGTTGGGCGGCTGCCTTCGGCTCAGGTCATGGTCCCAGCGTCCTGGGATCGAGTACCACATCGGGCTCCTTGCTCGGCAGGGAGCCTGCTTCTCCCTCTGCCTCTGCCTGCCACTCTGTCTGCCTGTGCTCATATGCTCTCTCTCTCTCTCTGACAAATAAATAAATAAAATCTTTAAAAAAAATTAAAAAAAATTTAAAAATAGGGTAGGACAAATGTAGAAAAGCAACAGAAAGAAATGAACTCTGGAAATCTTATAGCCAACTCTTACTGTTGGCAACCTCTCGGAAGTCTACGGGAGGTCAGTCGCCTGTTGAAGTGCTGATTGAAACTCTGGGACACCGGTTCTTTCCCTTAATACAAAACCAATTTCAAGCCAAGTCATTTAAGATCTTTTGAAAACCTTCTCTAAAATAGCATGTGATATCCTGAGGAGAAAATAAACCATGATTTAGTAAACGAAATGATCCACGTAGTAAGGATGGCTTTATATGGTGCTCTCACAAAAAGAGAAGTCACAGATGGTCAAGTGTGGCCAGGAAAAAAATAAAAAACATCTTTGGCGCACCCATGTGAGTTCCAACTTGTAATGGACTTCTCCATATTCCCAGCCCGGTAAGTTTTGCTCCCTACCAGCTCTGGGAAACGGGTAGAAGGATTCGTACTAACCCTGGGAAATAGAAAGTCCACTTACCTGGCAATCCTCTGGGAGAAATTAAGGAATGTTTATGGCATTTCATAGTGACCATGGCATTAAGTCTTGCTCCTTCAGATTGATTTTGCCAGAGGCACATTGTTATTTCATTCCAGAGGGCAAAAGTCAAGGCTGGTGATCAGTGCTGGCCCAAGATTGGACTTCAGTTTAATTGATGATAATCATAATGGGAAAGACCACAGAGTAAAAGAGGGGCCACAATAATGAGAATTTGGTGTTATGGTCCTTGGCAGTTGACTCCTATCCTCTGTTCAGGCCTTGTTCTCAGGTAATACTACATTACCCTGATCCTGACTTTTTATTTTATTTCTTTAAGACTTCATTTGTTTATTTATTTGAGAGAGAGAGAGTTCGAGCAGGGGTGGAGCCGAGGAACAGGGACAAGCAGACACTGTGCTGAGCACGAAGCCCCATGAGGGGCCCGATTCCATAACCCTGAGATCCGACCCCAGCCGAAATCAAGAGTCAGACACCCAGCTGACTGACCACCCAGGTGCCCCCACCCTGACTTTTACATGAATGAAGATCCTGGGCCTTACAGTATTATTATATGTCAGTGTTGTCCCCATGGCCATGATGATGACAACACATCTTGCTGAGTGTGAACTGTGCACCATGCATTTGCTGTGTGGAGCCCTCCACGGAGGTTTTCTCATTTAATCTCTATAACCACCCTGATGAAAATCCTCTAATGACTTTCAAGTGCACTTATAATAAAACCAGACCCTCTAAGAGGGCCCCTAAGGCTCCACGTGATGCCGCCTCTTTTTATCTCACATCCTGCTTATTTCCCACTTGCTCTGCCTCCTTTTATTCTTAAAACACACTAAGCTCATTCCCTCCTTGGAGCTTTTCCACCAGTGGTTCCTTCTGTCCGGACAGCTCTTCTCCTAGAGCTTGGCCCGGATGGCTCGTCGTCGTTCAGGTCCCGGATGAAGTCTCATCTTGCAGAGAGGGTTAGCGTGACAACTCGGTCCAGAGTACGTCCTGATACCCTTTCACATCACTCTGCTTTATTTTCATTGAAAACCTAACACTCCCTGAAAATGTTCATGTCGAGTGATTTTAAAACTCTGTCTGCGCTCATTTGAATGTCAAGTTCCTGAGCATTTGGATCATACATATTCATTATTATTATGTTCCCAGCTCTCAGAACAGTGCTTGGCACATAATAGGTATTCAATAAATGAACTCCAGTTTCCAGAGCAGGAAGCCAAAGCACTAAGGGGTTAAGATACCTGTCTTAGGCCACAGGACTCCTAAGATGCATGAAGGATTTATCCAGGCTTAATTCCGAAGCTAATTTTCCTAACCACCATACTATGACACAGATTAATAGATCTCTTTCTATCAAACCTGGACTATTGTAAGGATTACACTGAAAACAAAACTTCAATGCCCAAGAGGGGAATTCTGGTTGTGTTTTAATCTACTATGTTAATTGAGTGGGTTAAGAGCTTCTGTATTGGACCATTGTGCACTTTTTTATGAACCACAATTAAATAATACCCATATTTCTCCAAAGTGCTGAATTTCAAGACTGTGCCCTCAGTAGAGAGCAGAGCTGTGAAAATATGTGCACTTGTGCCTTAATAACTGTGATCAAGATAGATGCTTTAATTTTTTTCAGGAGTTTTTGTGAAGTGAAGCTTAAATAGACTTATAATGTAGGCCATTCTAAATATTCTTGATTAAAAAGTTTAAATATAAGCATATGAAACAGCAACGAATAAATGCTATCCCCCTTTGTTGCATTTTCCTGCATTTGCTTATTTTAAGATATGTGATCTATGTTTGATAAAGAGTATGTAAGTTTGCAGCCCTGCACTACATTTTCATCATGTTTTGAATTATGTGTAAGGAATAAATATAATTTCTGGGTTCTTCCATCTCCTTCTCTAAAGCTCTCCCTAAGTTATTTAACATCCTGCAAAGTTTAATTTAACCATGCTAGTTTTATTTGATAGGTTAAGTGGAATTAAATTGGTTTTAAAATAAATTACACTGCAAATAATAAAAATGCTAATAGGAAATATATTCCTTAACACCAATGCTATATTTCTTAAGGTTCTTGAAGCCCAGTTATTATTATCATTACAGACAGTCTTAGCCTGCAATTGACCAATTTATGGATGAATTTTGGTAACACAAGGAAAGGTGTGTGCGCGTGGGTACCTGTGAGTGTGTGTGTGTGTGTGTGTGTGTATGAAGAAGGCAAGACAGTCTACCTATGTGGTTCTGCTTTCTCTGACCCCACAAAGACAAATAATTTTCCTTCACTTCTTTTTCTTCTCTAGTTTGGAAATCTTGGGTGTGATGGTCCCATTGAGTCAGCCTTCCTTTTTGGCAACATAGGAAGCTAACAAGCTACTGGTGCTGGGCTATCTCCTATGGGTGTGTCAGAATTACCTTTCATCTTTAAATCCAGAAGCTGGGAAGGCTGCTCATACTGTTCAAGAAAAGGAGGATAGGCTCCTGAGATACCAAGTTGAGCCTTATATTTTTTTTCACCATAACAATACAGCTATATACACTATGGAGTATTATGCCTTCATCAGAAAGAATGAATACCCAACTTTTGTATCAACATGGATGGGACTGGAAGAGATTATGCTGAGTGAAATAAGTCAAGCAGAGGGCATCTGGGTGGCTCAGTGGGTTAAAGCCTCTGCCTTCGGCTCAGGTCATGATCCCAGGGTCCTGGAATCGAGTCCCGCATCGGGCTCTCTGCTCAGCAGGGAGTCTGCTTCCTCCTCTCTCTCTCTGCCTGCCTCTCTGCCTACTTGTGATCTCTGTCTGTCAAATAAATAAATAAAATCTTTAAAAAAATAAGTAAAGCAGAGAGAGTCAATTATCATATGGTTTCACTTATTTGTGGAGCATAACAAATAATATGGAGGACATGGAGAGATGGAGAGGAGAAGGGAGTTGAGGGAAATTGGAAAGGGGGATGAACCATGAGAGACTATGGACTCTGAAAAACAATCTGAGGGTTTTGAAGGGGTGGGAGTGGGAGGTTAGGGGAGCCAGGTGGTGGGTTTTATGGAGGGCACGTATTGCATGGAGCACTGGGTATGGTGCATAAACAATGAATTCTGTTTCACTGAAAAGAAATTAAATAAAAAATACATCTATATTATTGTTTGATGAGTCAGAAATCATCGTGTTTTTGTGTAATGTGTATTTGTATTTTTGCAAACTTACCCTGGAACAAATGAGAAAAAGAGTTCTAATTCTAAGTGACTAGTGAATAAGCCGCTTTTGGGAAGATAACCCCTTCCTAAGTTGAGGGCTGCTTACTGTTATGCACTTCACTCTATTAAGTTTGTAGCTGGTGAATGTTTGTGATCTTACTGTGTCTTGATCTTGTCTGTGAAGTTGGGCTTTGAAACATATATGACATATTAACCTCATGAAGGCATCATATAGAAATAAGCAGCATGCATCTCTAAGTTGTATTTGACCTTATGGCTCTGTCTTTACATAGGTTTTATATAAAAGGTGTGTCTAAGGGGTTCAAAGAGTGAAAGAAAGAAAAAAAATGAAAGGAAAGAAGGAAGGAGGGAAAGAGGGCAGGACAGAAGAAAAGAAGAAAATGGTTGGCATGATCTAATACGAGTTTCTCATTATCAAACCTTTTTTCTTGCCTTTATTTTCATCATTATTGAATCCGTGATAAAAACTGTAAAATTAGTAATGTGATGTATAATTCATTCATTCATTATTTTTAAAGACTCCTTCACTGTGCCAATTTTTCCCCCTCTGGTACAGTATACTTATTTATTATACTTGACAAGATAGGGCTTCCCAAGCCCTTCCCCTTCTTCAGAGGGTCTGGGATGGAAACTGTGGAGGTTGGGAAATTCTCAGTGTGTTGGGGAATGAGTTGGGCAAGGACTCCTTAGCAGGTGGGGACTTCTTTCTTCCTCTTGATCTTGCTGGGGCTGGATGTCCAGGGAACTCTTACTCTTTGGAGGCCATGTGGACCATAAGGTCGACCACCTGGTTGCTGTAGCCAAATTCATTGTCATACCAGGAAATGAGCTTGACAAAGTGATCATTGAGAGCAATGACAGTCCCAGAATTGAAGGTGGAAGAGTGACCGTCACTGTTAAAGTCACAGGAGACAACCTGGGCCTCACTATGGCCCAAAATGCCCTTGACGGGGCCCTCTGAAGCCTGCTTCATGAGCTTCTTGATGTCATCGTATTTGGCAGCTTTCTCTAGGAGGCAGGTCACATCCATGACTGACATGTTGGAGGTGGTGGGGATCCGGGAGGTCATGCCAGTGATCTTCCCATTCAGCTCAGGGATGACTTTGCTTATAGCCAGTAGAAGAAGAAATGATGTTCTGGTTAGCCCCTTGGCCATCATGCCACAGCTTCCCAGAGGGAAAGCTTCTGAGTGGTGGTGGTGGCATGGACTGTGGTCATGAGTCTCTTCATGATGCTGAAGTTGTTGTGAATGAAGTTGTTGTGAATGGTGGTGCAGGAGGCATTGCTGAAAATCTTGATGGAGTTGTCACTCTTCTTATGGTTCATGTGCATCACAAACATGGAGGCATAAGCAGAACAAGCAGAGATGATGACCCTCTTGGCCCTACCCTCCAAGTGAGCCCTAGCCTTCTCCATGGTGGTGAAAACCCCACTCGACTCCACAACATCACAGCACCAGCATCACCCCATTTGAGATTGGCAGGGTCTCAATCCTGGAAGATGGAGATGGGCTTTCCATTGATAACAAGTTTCCTGTTCTCATCCTTGATTGCAGAGAATTTGCTGTGGGCGGAATCATACTGGAACATGTAGACCATGTAGTGAAGGTCAATGAAGGGGTCATTGATGGCAACAATATCCACTTTGCCAGAGTTAAAAGGATTCCTGGTGATCAGGAGCCCAAGATGTCCAAATCCCCAAATCCGTTTACTCCCGCCTTCACCATCCTGTCTTGAGGGTCGGGGTAGAGGCTGGCTCTGCACCAGAAGATGTGAAGATGCGCCTGTCTGTCCAACCAGAAGGAGCAGAGAGCCACTGTGCTGGTTTCTTTTAAAATTCTACTAAATAGCCTGCAGAGGGTGCACTTTCCTTAAGTTAGGTCCTTCCAACCACTTACTGACCAAAAAAAGGACAAATTGTTTCATAAGATTAAAAACTGTTATCTTGTAATTCATGACAACATGGATGGACCTAGAGGGTATTATGCTATGTAGAACAAGTCAGACAGAGAAGAACAAGTACCATATGATTTCACTTACATGCGGAACCTAAAAACAAAATGAACGAATAAAACCCAGAAACAGACTCATAAATACAAGGGACAAACTGGTGGTTGCCAGAGGAGAGCAGTGTGGGGGAGCTGCATGAAACAGGGAAAGGAGATTAAGAGGTACAAATTTCCAGTTATAAAATGAATGAGTCACAGAGATGTAAAGCATCACATAGGAAATATAGACAATAACGTTATGATAATGTATGGTGACAAATGGTGACTACATTTACACTGCTGAGTCTTATGTAATGTATAGAATTTCCAAATCCTCATGCTGTACACCTGAAACTCACATAATATTGTATGTTAACTAAGCTTCAATAACAGAAATTTAAAAATATATATATAATAAAAAGAGGTACAAGTTCTCTTTTCTTTCTGCTACCAATTATCACAAAATGGAATATGTAAAAAACATAGGAAATATAGTCTTTTTTACTTTTTTGCTAATACAAAAATCAGTTATAATATCTTCCTTGCTTTATGTGGAGCTAGGATCATTAAGCCTATGTCCTCCCTTACGAACTTACGCCTTTTTTTTTTTTTTTAATTTGCTACATCCTTGGGGCTTCCTTTTTTCCTCACTCTTTTGTGTATGTGTGTGTGTATCCCTAACTAAAAACAAGCAGAACAGAGTGTACTACAAAATGGTGCTATGTAGGCAGGGACCCTGTATTTTTAATTATCTACTAATTTGGAAGCAGAACACATGAGAAATGGCCTCTGCTCCTTCGAGAGACTTTTATCTACCAATTCTGAGAGCTTTTTAATAGAATGTAAATGATATTTCCTAGCCAGTCAATTTTTAAGTGGCTCTTTCTGTCACAATATGAGGTACAGATTTTAATCAAAACCTTTAATTTTGGGGGCACCTGGGTGGCTCTGTCAGTTAAGCAGCTGCCTTTGGCTCAGGTCATGGTCTCAGGGTCCTGGGATGGAGCGGGGAGTCGGCTTCTCCCTCTGCTCCTCCCTCTGCTCATACTCTTTCTCTCTCTCTCTCACACACGCTTTCTTTCAAATAAATAAATAAAATCTTAAAAAAAAAACCCTTCAATTTTATTTTTCCGATTCATTTTCAAATGTATAATAACATCTACTATTTATTTCATACTTATTATGCGCTAAGGACTGCATGCTAATTTTTTATCTGGACGATTCCATTTAATAGTTATAATAGCTTTTTGGTTTGGGTACTATTACTATCACCTCTATTTTAAAGATGAGGTCACTGAGGATAGGAAGGGTTAGGGAGTTGTCTTGTGTGGCCCAACTAATACAGCAGAGCTGGGATTTCATGCTCAGTCTGAATGACTCTAAACTCCTAGCTTTTTAAACTTCATGCATGGTGTTTCCCAAGCGGTGGGTATATGAACTGCAAGTTTCAGATGTTGGTAAAGAGTGTTATACTCACAGAAGGAATCCTAGACTTTCTGTAGTCACATCCGTCTGCCTAATGGAAAACAAAAACAAAAACAAAAACAAAAAACCCCAAACCTGAGGTCAGCGCAGGCTGAGTGGTTTCTCCATTGAACATCCAGGACCAGAACCCAGGCCTTCTGACTCTAGGCCCAGTGTTGTTTCCTCTGATTAGAAATGTTTCCAGATTTAAACTCCAGTTTATAGGACCCTTAATAATTGTACAGAAGAGGCAAGAGGTTTCAAATTCTCAGAGCAAAAAAGAACTGACATCAGAAGGTTTCTTTGGGGTCATTTGTCTTATGGTGACTTTGAGTTGGCCTTGATCTTTATTTAGAATTTCAGTTTTATGCTCTGCAACAAGTTTGGCCTTGTTGAAGGACCGTCCAAAGGTCAGTGAGTTGGCTGCTGGTTATTGGATGCACACTCAGAAGCCAAAGTCTATTACTGTGCTCCTGGAAATCCCCAGCTCGCCTCTGGATGGGTATCACATCCACTCTTTGGAAGCTGTGGGCCTTGTGGGCTTTTTCCCTAGTAGCCTAATGCTAGTTGAACAGCCCTTTATTCTGTGAGGATCCAGGTCACAACAGGACAGTGGCTCTCAGGAGGTTTGGGTTTTTCCCTTTCTCTCCTTCAGCCGAAGATTCTGATTCTGTTTCACTTTCTCCAAAAAAGTGTGGTTTAGAAGACAAACAATCTCCCTGACTTTGTTTAGCTGTGCTATTTTGTTCTCTGATTTGAGTACAAATCTTCCCCCATCTTGAAGACTCACAGGAACTGTCACAAAGATTTTCTTTCCAAGGAACAGCCCATGCTGTCTATGGATAGGTTTACCCAACTCTTGCATACACAACACATTTCATATTGAACATTCTGTTTAAGTATTCCTACAACTATTATTTCTCAGCTAATACTGGATTTGTTCCAAAAGCAATGATTTATGTATGTATGTATTTATTTATTTCCTTCTTTCTCTCTTTCCTTTTTTCTTTCTTCCTTTCTTTCTTTTTAAAAAAGATTTTGTTTATTTATTTGACAGAGAGCACAAGCAGAAGGAATGGCAGGGAGAGGGAGAAGCAGGCTCTCTGTTGAGCAGGGAGACCAATGTGGGACTCGATCCCAGGACCCTGGGATCATAACCTGAGCTGAAGGCAGATGCTTAACGACTGAGCCACCGAGACACCCCAGGAATGATATTTTTCAAGGATAGAAATACCTACCCCCCCATAATCCATCTAATAAGATACTCCTCTTTATCTAGAAAAAGGAAACATCTGGGTTTGAGTTCCAGCCTGGCTACTTCACAAGCAGTGATTTGGGCACATCAAATAACCTCTCTGAATCTCAGTTTCCTTAGCAGGAAGACGAGAATGATGAGAATTACCTCCTGCACACAATTAATGTGAGAACGAATGAAATAAGTAGGAAAGTGCTTTGTAAACTATAAATGATTCAAACCTTAGCTTATGTCAAATTGTTACATACCTGTGAACCCTTGAATGCATAGATGTTATTGACATGATTGTTTCTATGTCATGATTCAGGCTTGGACCTGTCCAGGTCCATAGTTGTGACTTTAGGCCAGTGGTTCTCAACTTGGGACAACTGTGTCCTCCCAGGGGATATTTAGCATTGGAGATTTAGTCTGGAGATATTGTGGGGTGTCACATTAGGGGGGTGGTGCTGGAATCTAGCAAGTAGATTCCAGAGACTCATTTAAATATTCTACATGCACAGGATACCTCCCTACAACAGAGAATGATCAGTCCTAAAATGCCAATAGTGTTGAATTTGAGAAACTCTAGAGCAGTGCCTCTCAAACTTCACCATGCATCAAAATCACCTGGGGGCTTGTTAAAACACAAATTGCCGGGCCCCATCTCCACATTTTCTGATTCACAAAGTCCAGGTTGGGGGTCTGATAATTTGAATTTCTAAGAAGTTTCCTGGTGATGCTGATATTGCTGGTCCAGGGACCACACTTTAAGAACCGTTGCTGGATATAATACGCTCTAGTTCCATCCATGTCGTCGCAAATGGTAAGATTTCATTTCTTTTGATGGCTGCATAGTATTCCATCATATATATATACCACATCTTCTTTATCCATTCATCTGTTGATGGACATCTAGGTAGGAAAAGTAAAAATGAAAGAAGATGGGATCGGGAGGGAGAAAAACCAAAAGAGACTCTTAATGTCATAAAACAAACTGAGGGGGGTGGAGGGAAGAGGGGTTGGGTGAGGGTGGTGGGGTTACATCATATGTTTAAATAAAGCTTAAATAAAGTAAAAAAAAAAAAAAAGAACCGTTGCTGGAAACAATTCCATCAATAAGCATTGGTGGATTTGATAGCTTCTTTGCTTAGTCAATACAGCAAAATAGTGTCTGTTAAATGGTGCAAATTCATATTGGCTAGTCTGGCTCTGGGACTAAATGCTTTGTGTGATCTATGTGTGATTTTAGGCAGTGACAAGGCTTTGCCTGGCAAGCTTCATGGAGACAAGCTAGCTAGTGAAAATGAGAAAAGACAGAAAGAAAATAGAGAAGGAAATTGAAAATATTATTATTATGCATAAAATGGGAGGTAAAACAAAATTAAAATTTATTTTCAATTTTAACAATCACCATTACAATTCCCCATAAGTCAACCTTAAGATGTCTGCTAGGGACCTGTGGTGTGATGAACACTTCAGTTTTTAGGGAAGAAGACAGTGGATTTATTACCAGTTTGTTTAGGTCATAGCCATCATTCTGAATCCTCTTGAAATTGATAGGTTTTCCTATAGGTACCATGGCCAAGCAACATGATATATAGTTTCTACATATCGTCACATAACTTAGGCAGAAGACCAATATTCCAGTTTAATTACAACATGTAAAGATATAATTTTTATAATGATGTTTACAGTTGGTCAAAATGGGTTATCCCTTAATGTGATAATATTGGGGCAAACAGAAGTAGAGGAGTCTTGATAATTTTTTCTCCAGGTTTTAGCTCAGTCAATAGAAACTGGTCAGGTAGTTAAGACTGGACAAGATAATAAAAGTGTATGTGAGAGCAAATTGTAGGTAAATTGTGTCTGTATAATTGGAAGGAATTTTAGTGGGAAACATCTAGAGGGCATATTACCCAGACTTGCACTGTCCAATATGGTGTATATATATATATATGTATATATATATATACACACACACACATACATATATATATAAACCTGGCCATAGTGCCTATAGGAAAAATGACTAATTTCAAGGGGATTCAGAAGTGGGTGGGGGTTAGAGGAAATAGATAAAAGGGACTAAGAGTACACTTATCATTATGAGCACTGAGTAATGTATAGGATTGTTGAATCATTATATTTTACAGCTGAAATTAATATAGCACTGCATGTTAACTACACTGAAATGAAAATAAAAACATTAAATAAAATTAAAAAATCAATTCCTTAGTCATACTAGCCACATTGCAAGTCCTTAAAAGGTTTATGTGGCTAACGTCTGCTATATTGGACAGCACCTATACTGAACATTTCCATCATCCCTGAAAGTTCTTTGAACAATGTTCATCTAGACACAATTGTGTCAAGCTCCCTTTCTTTGGGATGAAATAAACTAAATATAAATTTTAATAGGAATATTTTATTATTAACATATAATGTATTATTTGCCCCAGGGGTACAGGTCTGTGAATCATTAGGCTTACACATTTCACTGCACTCACCATAGCACATGCTCTCCCCAATGTGCATAACTCAGTCACCCTATTCCTTCCCCCTACACCCAGCAACCCTTATTTTGTCAGGGTTTGTCTCCCTCCTGATCCCATCTTGTTTCATTTTTCCCTCTCTAACCCCCAGGACACCTTGCCCTGCCTCTCAAATTCCTCATATCAGAAAGATCATATGATAATTGTCTTTCTCTGATTGACTTATTTTGCTTAGTTCCAACCACATTGTTTCAAATGGCAAGATTTTGTTTTTTTTTTGATGGCTGCATAGTATTCCATTGTATATCTTCTTTATCCATTCATCTGTTGATGGACATCTAGGTTCTTCCCATAGTTTGGCTATTATGGACATTGCTGCTATAAATATTTGGGTGCATGTGCCCCTTCAGATCCCTACATTTGTATCTTTAGGGTAAATATCCAGTAGGGTGATTGCTGGGTCATAGGGCAACTCTATTTCAACTTCTTGAGGAACCTCCATACTGTTTTTCAGACTGGCTGCAGCAGCTTGCATTCCCACCAACAGTGTAGGAGGGTTCCGCTTTCTCTACATCCTTGCCAACATCTGTCATTTCCTGACTTGTTTAACAGGGACTTTTCTCTTTCCTTGTGCCCTATTGTAAATCCTGTCAACTCTACCCTTAAAACCTCACAGTAAGTTAGGTCAGTGAAGAGTGGAAAATAGCAAAGCTTGCCGCCATGTGGAGGAGTTGTTCAATGTTCAGATAGCTGTACAACTGTAAATGAAATGACTGCTGTGGGCAGTCTATACATTACTTAGTGCTCATCATGATAAGTGTACTCTTAGTCCCCTTTATTTCATCTACTCCCCCCACCCATTTCTGAATCCCCTTGAAATTAACCATTTTTCTTATAGTCATTATGGCCAAGTTTATATATTTACCATAATGGACAGTGCAAGCCTGGGTAACATGTCCACACACAATGGGAAGGGGAGAAGGGAACACATTTAACTGTGGAAAGGGGTTTGTTCTGTTGGGACGACGATAGTTTAAATAAAAATACATAGCTCTGGCTGAGAGGTGACCTAGAGAATGTTTCTGGAAGGAGAAGAGAAGGAACCTCAAGGGAAAATAATGTGTTGTTTTTAAAGGATCACCTGGGGTGATGCTGATGCCACAGGTCCAAGGACTATCCTTTGAGGAGCAGAGCCTTGGGGGACATAAGCCCTAAGACTGAATGACAAGAAAATATGTACCAAAAAGAAAAAATGCAAACAGCATCATTGCTGGAGTTTGTGTTGGTGGGAACTCAACAAGGTGGTCCATGGGCTGGAAAACCATGAAGGATGAAAATAGGATGGTCCTTTTTAAGTAACTTGCTACATCATAGTAAGTACCTAGTACAAAGGAATTTGTCAAAACTTCTTAAGAGAGACACACAGAAATATCCTCTTTGTCTTGATTCTGTCATCTGACCCACAGAACTCAGTCAGTTACCAAGAAGGCAGGCAAGAGTTGTCCTATCCGAGAGAAAGCATCATGGAGCTGCTTTGTGTCAAAAACCAACCCAAGAGGGGCACCTGGGGGGCTCAGTGGATTAAAGCCTCTGCCTTCGGCTCAGGTCATGATCCCAGGGTCCTGGGATGGAGCCCTACATCAGACTCTCTGCTCGGTGGGGAGCCTGCTTTCCTTCCTCTCTCTGCCTGCTTCTCTGCCTACTTGTGACCTCTGTCTGTCAAATAAATAAATAAAATCTTAAAAAAAACAGCCCAGGAAATGAAAAGAAGAAGTACAAAATACAAAGCCTTTAAAAACACATCCCAGATCTACCCACTGCTCTCCTTTTCCACTGATGCCCTCTGAGTTCAAGCCACTAGGATCTCCTTTTTTGCAACTGCAATAGCCCCTGACTCATCTCCCTGTTTCCATTCTTTTTAATTACATAGGGTCTCCCAGAGCGGTCATGGTGATTTTTAAAAATGTAAATTTCTTAAGAGAAAAAAAGCATGCAAAAGAAGAAAATCAAGCATTTAATGAATCCCCACTATTTGCACCACTGTGCCCTGTTCTATCTTCTTTAACCTTCACAGTAATACATGAGGGAGGTATCGTAATTCTCTCCTTTTTGCAAAGGTTGAAATTAAGGTTTAGAGATGGCGAATAACTTGTCTCTGTTCACCTAGCTAGTAAGTGGCAGAGCTGTCGAAGAAACAAATGAATGATCAGATAAGCTGCCAACTGGTCTGCCTTGCTAAATACTACTAAGCCCAAAGAGAGATTTGTTATTGGGCCTCTTTCCACTGAAGAAGAGAGGAGCTCATTGTACCTTTATTTATGATTATCTGCCTGTTTGTTTATCAGGACTTTGTGTCTCTTCATTAGGTTAAAGTGGAAACTCTTTATTCCTTTAACTCCCAAAGATGCCATAGTGACAGGTGAAATTTTGACGTGGCCTCTGCTGAAAGGTCCTCTCCCTGATCAACTTGGGCCATTGTCCTAGGGTTTAGGGAAGTAGCTCCCACGTTTTCGGGTTTGAGGCTTAGCTGAAAACACCAGTTTTTGAAAGCACACTGGTACAGATTGAAAGAGTCAAAACAGAACACACACAAAAGTCAGTGAAAATGATAGCAAAGCATGGTAAAGTAAAACAGCACTTCAGAAGGTGGGAATTGGGAGGCCTGGGTGGCTCAGTCAGGTAAGCATCCGACTCTTGGTTTTAGCTCAGGTCATGATATCGAGGCCCTGAGATGGAGCCCTGCGTTGGGCTCCGAGCTGAGCATGGAGCGCGTTTAGGATTCTGTATCCCCCTCTCTCTGTCCCTCCTCCCCACTCATGCTTTCTCTCTCTCTCTTTCTTAAAAAAAAAAAAAGAATGTGTAAATACATCTGCAAATATCACACTGTCAATCAGGGTGTCCCTCTTTGCCACTACTCTAACTTTTTCTCTGCATTGCGCTGCAAAGTTCTTTCTGTCACATCACTCTATTAAGGGGATGGATGTATGCTGAGTTGCAGCAAAAGTAAGCTATCATACTTTCGTTACATTGTTGCAGCTGGAAGATCTCCATTAGAGTAGAAGCTTCTTCCTTTCCTCTTAAGAAATTGACCGCATCCCCTTTTTACCCTCTGAGTGGCAGCACTGGGACGCTGTGGGAAGCTGTTGGCATCAGCCACAGAAAAAAAATGGAGATTCCTAAGCCTCAGTGGTTTCTGACTTCAACATATTTCTTTAGCTAAGTCAAGTGATCTTCAAACCCTCGCCGGTCACCCTTAACATCCTCTAGCATAAAAATCATTTAAACTTGCTTCTTGGGGTGTGGCCAAAGCAGAGGACCGGGATGAAATTTTGTAACATTAGAGATGAATAATTTGTTTCACTCCCCAATTTTACTGATGAGGAAACTAAGAGGTTGATGTTACCTGCTCAAGGTCATAGAGCTAGAATATCTTATTGTAAGTGGAAAAGATTGTGGATTTTAGGGCTGAATCCTGTCACTTGCTAGCTGTTTTAAAACCTGGGAAAGCCATTTAAATACTCTGAGCCTTTCTTTATTCACCTATAAAACGAGGATGATAGTATCTAGGTTGCAGGGTTGCTTGTTGTTGTGAGTTTAGAGATATCTATTATAAATAACTTAGAAGAGTCTATTAGTTATCTATCACTGTGTCACAAATAATTCCTGGACTTAGCAACTTACGACAGCAAACATTTTTAATCTCAGCTTCTGTGGGTCAGGAATCTGGACGTGGCTTTCTTGGACACCTCTGGCTCAAGATTTTTACAAAGAATCTTGACATGTTATGCAAAATGTCATTTAAATGGGAATGAAAAGCAGGAGCTAGGATCACTGGGGACCATCTTAGATGCTGCCTAGCATGGAATATCTGTTACTTAACAGTGGATTTAGCTTCGATGCTGGGTCAAATTGTGATGGTACCTAGACAGCCTGTTGGGTCAACATTGATCTCAAGGTTTTGTTTTCAGCCTGGCCTCATTTAAAATTTTTATCAGTGACTTAGATGATGCTTTAAAACAATATTGTCTAATATTTCTTGATCACGCTTCTTTAAAAACTTCTGAGCATCCACCTCAATATATATACTTGCTTATAAATTATGAACATCTGCCAACATTCATTTATAACATCAACTAACATTAATTAATTAACTAATAGTAAGGCTTAATTTTATTTCTTTCTCTAGATGAATAAAACACCCTAGAAATAGAAGTTCTTTTTTTTTTTTTACCTGCCCCCAAAAGGATTGTCTCATGTATTCTCTGGGTATATGTAACCCCCTAATATAGAAAGTGATGGAGACATAGGGAGTGTTGTGAGTATCAGAGTTAGGATCCAAGTAAGTCTCCATAGGCTGGAGTTACAAACAAATATATCAAGGTTGAGGACAAATCATGCAAAAAATCAACATCCCAGGTACATAAGTCACCTTTCATAGATCCTTGCAGAGGTGGTCCCTCCAGGCAAAAGAATGACAAAAATTGTTTCCTTCTTCAGGGAACAAGACTTAATGAGCTGAATACAGGCTGGATTTAAGTCCCAATTTTTCATCTCATCTGGGCCCCTTACACAGTGTACACACCATGCAACCACACCTGGCAGACCTGTGGCTTCACACTAGCACATGTGAAAAAGAGTCTTGGAGGATGCCTGGGTGGCTCAGTTGGTTGAGCATTCAATCTTGGTTTTGGATTAGATCATGAATTTATGGTTCATAGGACTGAGCCCTGTGTCAGGCTTCACACTCAGGGGGAAGGCTGCTTGAAGATTCTCTCTATCTTGGGGGAGTTTTAGGCCAATTAACTGAAGCCTAAGGAACAGAGAAATCAAGTACATGGTCGAAACAGGCCTCAGGAATAAAGCTAAATCTCAATGATTAGAAATGGAGCATGCATTTGGCTCAAGAAATTAAGACTGATTTGATGCCGTCATCTTGTTGTTTTTACCTTTTGACCTGTCCCAAGAGAGATGCTAATTCCCTATCTATTGAATGTGGGCTGGACAAATGACTCAATTCCAAAGACTAGGATATGACAAAATATGCATGACCAGGTCATAAAAAGATGTCATGGCTTTTTCCTTACTCTTTCTCAGATCTCACATTCTGGAGGAAACCAGCTAGCATGTTGTGAGGACACTTAAGCAGCTGTGTGGAGAGATACATGTAAGGAGGCCCCTTGAAGGAGCCATCTTGGAAGCAGCTTTGGACAAGACTTCAGATGACTACTGCCCCAAGTTGACTACAACTTCATGAGAGCCAGGACTAAGATATGCCCAGATTCCTCACCTATGGAAACAGTACAAGGTAAAAGATATTTGTTGTTCTAAGTCAGGAGCTGGCACACTATAAATGGAAGGCCAAATCCATCCTACTGCCTGTTTTTGTAAATAAAGTTCTATTGGAACACAGTCATTAGAATAGATTTACATATTGCCTATGGCAGGGATGAGTAATTGCAATAGAGATTGTGTGACCCACAAAGCTGAAGATATTTCTCATTTTGTTCTTTATGGAGGGAAAATTTGCCAATCCCTGTCTTAACTGTTAATTTTTGGAGTAATTTTTTTTAATACTAGAGTAGATATGTAATATAGAGGAATATGGAAAAGATTCCTAAGAGTGATATACAAGAAACAGACATTTTCTTCTTTTAAATATTTTTTTATTTGAGAGAGAGAGAGAGCAAGCACATGAGATGGGGTAGGGGGAGAGAGAAAGAAAGGGGAGAATCCCCAAGTAGACTTCCCCCTGATTGTGGAGCCTGATGTGAAGCTCAGTTGCAAGACTCTGAGATCATGACCTGAACTTGAGTCAAGAGTCCGCTGCTTAACTAACTGAGTCACCCAGGCACCCCAACATTTTCTTCTTTATATTGATTTTGTCATATCTAGCTATGACCTCTGCAAGTGCTGCTGCCATCTTGTGACCATGGAAAGAGTCAGTTGAAAGATAAAGCCAACATGAGAATAAAAGAGCTTAAAGAAGCAAAAACCATAAGAGACTCTATCGTTAATAGAGAACAAACTGAGGGTTGTTGGAGGCAGGAAATTGGGGCATGGCTTAAATGGGTGAGGGGCATTAAGGAGGGCACCTGTGATGAGCACTGAGCATTGTATATAAGTGATGAATCACTAAATTCTATACCTGCAACAATTTAATCATATATGTTAACTAACTCGAATTTAAATAAAAACTTGAAAAAAAAAAAAAGAAAAGAAACAACATCTGGGCGTGATGTTAACTTTATGTGTCAACTTGACTGGCCTCAGGGATGGCTAGATGGCGGGTATAACATTATTTCTGAGTGAGTCTGTGCAAGTGTTTCCAGAAGAGATTAGCACTTGAATCTGTAGACTAAGAAGATCACCCTCACCAAGGAAGGGAGGCATAATCCAATCTTCTGAGAGCCTTAATAGAACAAAAAGTTAGAGGAAGGGCAAATTCGCTTTCTTGCATGAGCTGGGATATGAATCTTCTCCTGCCCTTGGCCATTGGTGCTCCTGGTTCCTGGGCTGTCCTGGTTCCAAAGCTTCTGGGTTTGAAGTGGAACTATACCACCAGCTTCCCTAGGCCTCTTGCTTACAGTTAGCAGATGTGGGACTTCTTAGCCTCCATAACTGCATGAACCAATCTCTTACAATAAGTGCTTTCTGTACATCTATATGAATCCTAGGGTTTCTTTTCCTCTGGAGAATCCTGATTAATACACTGGGTCTGCGATGAAGTCATGAAGTCACTGATTTAATCAACACTGGAACCAGACTACCGCAGCTCTGTCTTATATCCTACAGATTTTCTTACTGTTTTAGTTCTTTGAGTTGGGATTTTGGTTACTTGCAGTTAAAATCATCTTAATTATCTGACTATATATTTGAACAAAATGGTTCTGCAAGCAAACAGAGCTTAACTCCATTCAAAAGCATATTAATTTGTCTAGGCAACTGGGAAATGTGTCAGTGGAGATTGGTACATTGTAGGATCTTTGTAGCAAAACTCAAATTGCCTCTACCTCCCACTTTTCCATTGTTTCCTCCTCCCCTCCAAATCTGTGTTGGTCTCCATGGGAGGGGAGCCAGAACACATTGGGATTCCCTGGATTCCTGGTGCCTTGAAGGTCACTCATAATAAATTAGAGATCTGGGAGAAGAATGCACCTAGAGACCAAGTTAATCACTTGTGGCCTGCCTATTGCTTTCATGGTGGCCCTGACACCCGCTCCTACACTGCCTAGTGAGTGGTTTAGGGAGTATGTAAGTGGGCCTGGTCTGCTGGGTCCGAACTGTGTTGTGGGGACCCACTCCCACATTTAGCCTGACACTGACCAGGTCGGGGTGGGCTTTGTGTTTTGCACTTCCTCTTTTCATTTCTTGGGTTGGTTTTTGACACAAAGCAGCTCCATGATGCTTTCTCTCGGATAGGACAACTCTTGCCTGCCTTCTTGGTAACTGACTGAGTTCTGTGGGTCAGATGACAGAATCAAGACAAAGAGGATATTTCTGTGTGTCTCTCTTAAGAAGTTTTGACAAATTCCTTTGTACTAGATACTTACTATGATGTAGCAAGTTACTTAAAAAGGACCATCCTATTTTCATCCTTCATGGTTTTCCAGCTCAGTTGAGTTCCTACCAACACAAACTCCAGCCATGATGCTGTTTGCATTTTTTCTTTTTGGTACATATTTCTTGTCATTGAATCTTAGGGCTTGTGTCTTCCAAGGCCCTGCTCCTCAAAGATGGTCCTTGGGGGGGCGCCTGGGTGGCTCAGTGGTTAAGTCTCTGCCTTCGGCTCAGGTCATGGTCTCAGGGTCCTGGGATCGAGCCCCGCATCGGGCTCTCTGCTCAGCAGGGAGCCTGCTTCCCCGTCTCTCTCTCTGCCTGCCTCTCTGCCTACTTGTGATCTCTGTCTGTCAAGTAAATAAATAAAATCTTAAAAAAAAAAAAAAAGATGGTCCTTGGACCTGTGGCATCAGCATCACCCCAGGTGATCCTTTAAAAACAACACATTATTTTTCCTTGAGGTTCCTTCTCTTCTCCTTCCAGAAACATTCTCTAGGTCACCTCTCAGCCAGAGCTATGTATTTTTATTTAAACTATTGTTGTCCCAGCAGAACAAATCCCTTTCCACAGTTAAATGTGTGTGGTCTGCATGGGGACGCCCCACAGTGGTCATTTCCTTTACAACCACACAGTGGTCTGAACATCAAGCAACTCCTCCATGGGGAGGCGAGCTTTGCTGTTTTCCGCTCCTCACTGACCTGCCTTACCCACATACTGTGAATTTGAGAAGCTTCTTTGCTCAGAGGGAAAGCTTGTCTGGATTAGAAAAGTCCTGCGTAGAAACCTGACACTATCCTGAGCCTGGAGTATTTGGAATCACACACAGGAAAGGGCTGCGTATTTGTTGACCTGCCTAAATGACAGAATGTGTGTGTGGCCATCTCTAATTACAGCACTTCCGGAAGCATCACCCCGAAAGTACGACTGCTATGAACCACAGCACGTCCTTCAGCTAATCCTCATTAACCGAGGTGGACATTCTCTTTCTGCAGGCACTGGCTTCTCAACTGTGTCCTTCCTGCTGTCTTTTCATGCCTAGGAGACTCACTGATCAATCCTCTGGGGGCACACAAGCCTAGCTAGCTCTGCCCCTGACTAGATAAATTTAGTAGTTATTTGTAAATAACTGGCTCTTCTCAGCCAAACTCTGGGTCCCACTGAAGGACTACCCACAGGGACACGAAGATAGGACTTCTCACACTGAGAAGTCTGCTGTTTTCTGATGAGAAGGGAAGCAACTCTCATTTGCTGCCTCCTCTTGTGCCAAGAACTGTTATGATTTCCACCCAGGTATTTGCCCCGGCTTAGGGGTGGGACCCAGTTGCAGATTAAGCCTCTGGACCAGTCCTGATCTTTGCTTTCTGTGTCTAGGATGCCGACATGGGAAGTAGAGCTTGCCCTGGGGGATTCTTTTTATTTATTTTTTTTAATATTTTATTTATTTATTTGAGAGAGAGAGAGACAGTGAGAGAGAGCATGAGCAAGGAGAAGGTCAGAGGGAGAAACAGACTCCCCGTGCAGCTGGGAGCCCAATGTGGGACTCGATCCTGGGACTCCAGGATCATGACCTGAGCGGAAGGCAGTCGCCCAATCAACTGAGCTACCCAGGCGCTCCTTGACCTGGGGGATTCTATACTTAAAGAAGGCCTTTCTGTCTGATCTTTCTCAGCCCTCGTAGAGGTGTTCATCCCTTCTCTTTCATGCATCTGCTGGGCATCCATATGCCTTCTCCGGAGAAACATCTCTTCAGATCCTCTTCAGGCTGTGCTTCACAAAGTGACCACTAAATGTATCAAATAATGCTCTCCCTTTTTTGAAAGTAAAACAATATTTTCCCCTATAAATTAAAAAAAAACTTCATACACCTATGTATAAGTGAACAAATGTGTTCAAATCTTGCTTCCTTATTTAGTCAATTTATTTTCCTTTTGGCTTGGTTCCCCATCCCTCCTCCCATCCTTAGAGTGCCCACACTACCCACCACTCCTCCTCCCAGCCCATGTTAATAAAAGTGTCCTTTCATATTTCTCTCCATGCCCAAATAATCATATTCAAATAGAGCTATACATAAGCCTACTTATGACTATGTATATGTTTTATACAAAGAAATTGTATTATTCATGCTTTTCTGTATCTTGCTTTTCTCACTCATCAGCCTCTAGAATAATCCCCCCAAGCCAACTTTGGTGGCTCTAATTCATTCTTTTGAATGGCTATATGACAGACAGTCCTTTGTATAACAATATTGTGATTGAATCAGCTTTCTGCTGCCGATGGGCACTCCCTTTGTTTCCATTTTTGCCATTATGTAGCATGATCCAGTAAATGATATTTTACTATACTGTCTGTACTGTGGCTTTCATTTTTTGTATCATAGACTCCCAGGAATGGGACTTCTGGGTGAAAGGGTATACAGAATCTTTCATTTCAGTTGATGTTGTCAGTTTGTTCTCCAAGAAGACATTAACCGAGCAATCTGAAACTATGTATTTTCCCTACAGCCCTGCCAACAAGTTTCTGTTCTTAAGAGGTTATCAGTCCAATGATGTATAAAGTGATACTATATTGTATATTTAATTTTCTTTTCCTTGATTCAGCAAATCTGAGCGCACTTTCACTTTTCTTCAAAATTTCTACAACTTTTACTATCTTCAGTTACACCTTGGGACCAGACATTTTACTTTAAACACAAAATTAATCTTTTCCCTCATAAAAAGCCTCACATTCATTATATGAACATACATTCATACATCTCTGCCATTATATACTTTAATCACCCAAGATTAGTTAGTTAAGGGGTCTTAACTAAAGCCACTAACTTTGAGGTACATTTTCTACATTTTCACTTTCTGGAACTCCTCTATTCAAAAGATGGTGGGACTAGTCCTCTGATTTTCTTAACTCTTACTATGTTCCATTTTCCATCTCTGTGCCTTTTTGTTCCACTTGCTGGTAGGCCCTTAATTTTCTTTTCTACCCTTTCTATTGAGTTTTTCATTTCTATTCTCATGTTCTTAATTTTTTTTTTTAATCAGAGGTTTACATGTCCCCCCCCACCTCCAACATGGGGCTTGATCTCATGACCCTGAAATCAAGAGTCGCTCTCCTGACTGAGCCAGCCAGGTGCCCCTTGTGATTTTAATTTCAAAGAATTTCTTTTCTCCTCTGAATGCTTCTTTGTTTTATACTATCATTTTTGTTTTTGTTTCATGGATGTTTCATTTTCTTTGAAATCTGAATATAGTACATATATTTTATATATTCTATATATATTATATAATCTGAACATATATATGTATATATATATACACACACAGTGATTGAAGTATAATTAACATACAGTGTTATATTAGGTGTACAATATACTGATTCAACAATTCTATACATTGCTCAGTGCTCATCACAATCAGTGTATGTTTAATCCCCTTTATCTCTTCCGCCCAACCCCCCACCCTCTAGCTACATGTATTGTAAGACATATTTTTTTCTCTCTTGGTAGTCTCTGCATCTTCCAAATCGCTTTGTGGTTTTCTGGTTTTTTTTTCTGTTGTTGTTGTTTGTTTGTTTGTTTGTTTTTTTCCTTTATTTCCCATAGTAGACGTGTTCCTTTTTTTTTTTTTTAAAGATTTTATTTATTTATTTGATAGAGATCACAAGTAGGCAGAGAGGCAGAGAGAGAGAGGAGGAAGCAGGCTGTCCGAAGAGCAGAGAGCCCGATGCGGGGCTCGATCCCAGGACCCTGGGATCATGACCCGAGCCGAAGGCAGCGGCTTTAACCCACTGAGCCACCCAGGCGCCCCAGTAGACGTGTTCCTAAAGTGTCTGGTGATCTCTGGTTGGCTGCTCTTCTTTAAAAATAAGGAGGTAAGTGCTGGTCAGAAGCTCTCAAGGCACAGGTGGGCCTGTGCTCTAGAGGATGATCTGGCTGTTGTGTTTGTGGGAAGCTCCTCCTCCTCCTCCTGGGATCAGTCTTCTTGGGCCTGTCAGATTTTCCTGAGAAGAATCTTTAGTCTCCTGTGTGCTTCACTGTGGAGGAGGAGGACAGGAAAACCTGTGGTTTTACTTAATTCTACCTCTCCACTCTGCCCCTGTCTCCAGGCAGCTATACCCACTCATTTTTTTCCTCCTTTCTCCAGAGAATAAAACACCACTCTTCTCCTGGCAGTATGGAGTAGAACGGGAAATTTAAGGGTCTGACTATGCCTCAAGTAGATTTCAACCCATCCTCCTTATTTTCATTTCTTACTTTATCCATGCTTCCAGAGGTCCCCGGTGCCAGGAGTTCCTGAGGCTTTGGAGGATTCTGTGATGTAAATCAAGTTGGTTTTTGACTTTCCTGTTGATGGCTTATACCCTCTGGTGTGCTCAGCCCTCTGTCATTCTCAAATCTGGATATTTCTAGACTCAAGCTTTGTGTTCCTCCTCTCCTCTGTCTCCTTAAGGTTCTGTGCTCATCCATTACAAAATCTTTTGTTGTAGTTTTGGAAAGATTGAAATTGAATGTAATCCTCTAGCATCATGAAGGCAAATCTTTTTCTTTTTTTTTTGATTTTACTTATTAGTTACTTATTAGTTTACTTATTAGTTATTAGTTTTTTTCTTTTTTTTGATTTTACTTATTAGTTACTTATTAGTTTACTTATTAGTTACTTAGTAGTTTCCCCGCTCAGCATGTGGGGCTCAATCCCAGGACCCTGGGATCATGACTTGAGCCAAAGGCAGACGCTTAACCTACTGAGCCACCCAGATGCCCCAAAGGCAAACTTTTATCACTTGTTTCGTGTGTCTTCCTTGTAATTAGTCCATACAGTTAGGATTTCTTTGCTAACCCAATCTGATATTCTCTGCTTTGTAGTTTAAGCATTGATGCATTAGGTTTTATTTGTTATATCTGATTTTATTTTATTTATTTATTTTTAGATAGTTATTTTCTCTTTTCCTTTCTTTGGTAGGTGTGATCAAATTGTAATTCATTCCTTTTCCCCTGATAATTACTATGCTTTTCCAATCTATCTTCCATTTTTGGTTCTCGTAATTATATACCTATTTCTCTACCATTGTTGAAAAGAAGGCATCAATGATTTCCCTTATCAAGACGCTCTTTGTACTTCATCATATGTCCCTCCCATCTTGATTAGCTGACTCCAGAATATTTTTACTCTTCCTTCCACCTTTTCTCCCAGCAAATGAAACCTTTGGAAGTTATACTCTAAAATTTCCCAACCCCCCAGATTCAACTCTAAATGTCAATATTTTTTCCATGAAAGAGTTAACTTTTGATTGTATGCTTTTGTTAGAATTTCTCCTTTTAGTATGTTTCTCCTTCAAGAGTCCCTATTTGAGAACAATTCAGGACTACTGTGTTTAAAAACTAAGGATCTGGCACTAGAATCCCTGTTTTTTTCTTTTTTTAAAGATTTTTATTTATTTATGACCGAGAGAATAGCAAGAGAGGGAACACAAGCATGGGGGAACTGGAGAGGGAGAAGCAGGCTCTCCACTGAGCAGGGAGTCCGATGAGGGGTTCAATCCCAGGATGCTGGGATCATAACCTGAGCCACCCAGGCACCCTTCCCTGGGTTTTAATCCTGCCTTTACCCCTTTCTTGTTTTGTGTCTATAGGTCCGTTGCTTAATCACTTTGTGCCTCACCCTCCTCCTTGGTGAAATGAGGTTAATACAAGTACCATAGTCCTGAAGGTTTTGTGAGGGTTAAGTTAGTTACTACAAGACAAGTACTTGAAACACTGTCTCTTTCATACGTTTTTTTTTTAAAGATTTTATTTATTTACTTGAGAGAGAGAGAGAGAGTGAGAGAGAGCAGGAGAGGGGAGAAGGTCAGAGGGAGAAGCAGACTCCCCATGGAGCTGGGAGCCCGATGGGGGACTCCATCCCAGACTCTGGGTTCATGACCTGAGCCAAAGGCATTTGCTTAAACAACTGAGCCACCCAAGCACCCTCTTTCATAGATTTTTTTTAAAAGAAAGATTTATTTATTTATTTGAGAGAGAGTGGTGGGGGAGGGGCAGAAGTAGAGGGAGAGAAAGAATCTCAATCAGGCTCCCCACTGAGCACAACCCTCACTCAGGGCTCAATCCCAGGACCCTGAGATCACAATCTGAGCCAAAATTGATGGGATGCTTAACCCATTGAGCCATCCAGGTGCCTCTTTGCCTCTTTCATAGTTTAATAAATGTTAACTTATTAATACATCTATAAACATTCTTAGATATTATACCACTATTCATTTATATGCATATCATCAAGATGTACATGAATGCATCCATAAATGTGTGTAAGTAAGTTTGAGTGTTTATATCTATCTGTATGAATGTGTGTATATATTCAAGACTTATTGATGATTTCTTTTTCCTCTTTTCCCTCTGTGCCTTGGAACCTCTATTATTATTTGTACTGATAGGTGATTTAAATATAGGATTCTTGGATTATAACCATTTTCTCTCAAAATTCTTTGCTTCTCTTTCATGATTTTATATTTACCTTTGCTTTGTGCAAAGGGGCTATTTATTCCTTTAGTTATTTTACACCACCATTTTGGATATCAACATGGCCTTCCTTTCCTCCAACTCATCTTGTGAAATGTTAGCTGGAAAATGATAGCTCCAACCTGCTTTTGGACATGAACTGAGACTTCATTTTTCTCCCTTTGGCATTCTCCTATGCTTCTATTTCTCTTGGCACATGCTGAATTGGAACAATCTGGTGATTGCTCTCTGTCTTTCTCTCTCTCTCTGAGCCTCCTTTTATGTGTATCTGTTTTCCTTTGTCCATTCACTGTGGCATAGTTTTGCTCATTGGCATCTCCAAAAAGTGGCAGCCAAGTCGGCTGGGAAGGCCTGATAGACACAGGTAGGCTGCTAACCCATTGCTGAGACCCCTGGAGAGAAAGTCTCTCTTCCTTTTCTCTTAGGCTTTCCCAGCTTCAGGGAGAGCTTAGCTCACTGCTCAGAGGGGCAGGGAGACCATTTCTGGGAGGTCATCCCTGCAGGCTGAGGTGGGTCCTCCAGTGCTGATTCCTAGGTCCCTGCCCAGCTGCCTGGGAAGAAAGCTCACACCACTCCTCTGCTTTGCAACTCTCATAGAGCTCGAGGCTTTCCTTGTATCCAGTTGTTGATGATGTGGCATTTGTGCCCTCAGGGGACACAAATAGGTGGGAGCTTCTTGTGAAGGGGAAGGGAGTAGTGATTATTGACTCCCTGAATAGAGCCTTCAAATATCAAAATGTTGATAAAGCAAAGCAGAGTCAGTAGCTTCCTGGCAGTGAGAGGGTAAAGGGGGGATTTTTATGAAGCCTGGTTTAAGGTGAGTCTTTCAACTTGGTGGGAATTGATTGGGATTGGGCAAAGTTTGTTGTATAATGGTTCAGAATTAGTGGACAAACTGAGAATGCCACCTGTCAGGAAGCATAAAGAATCATCTGATGACTGGGTTGAGGGTTCTACCGTTCTGAGAGGTGGTTATTTACTCATCAAGAACCACTGGAAAGTGTTTTTTAGGTGAATTATTCCAAGTGAATGTCTTTTAAGTGAATTTTAGGGAAGTTCCTGAAACGCTCCGATTATTTACAACTTCATCTTCCAGGTTTCCTGGAATAGTGATGTGATGTTAACCTATACTGTGACCTGTGTGATTGTAGATGGGTTTTGTGTCCAGAGGTCCAGGTCAGTCACCATCCTTGCAAACTTCCCTGCTGCCAACTATGGCCTTCACAGGTGCATCCTCAAATTTGCTCTTTCAGGGTCGGGGCTTCTGACTTTTGGTTGCACGTGGAACAGTGATGTCATGGAAAGGAATTCGGCGGGGCGGGGGGGCAGGATATCTGACATCAGCCAAATGCAGAATGGATTTGGGGACAGGGAACCTCTTTGGGAATTCTTACTTGGTTCTTGGTGGTTCTTAGGAGGGAGACAGAGGTTGGGGACCTCTTACGAAGACTGATGCTGGCTAATTGACTAGATATTAGAATGTATAGAGACCCTACTGACCAATCAAAAAATCACAATAGTCTGAGAACTATGGGACCCTATATTGGATTGACATACTCCAATCAAAAAACATGCGGTTTTATCTGGGAACTCGAAGATTCTTGAAAATCATTCACTTCATGTAAGACTCCACCATCAATTACTGGGTCTCTCTCTTCCATGTAGCTCACGTGGTTCTGGTCTGCACGTCTCAAGGGCAGTTTGAGATAAGGAGTGTGCTGGGTTCCAAGCAGCAGCTTCCAGGGTTCTCTTTGGAGACATCATTTGTGCCCAAATCTGGGTGGTCTTTTTATTGACCTGTATTTGGAAGATAGTTTTGAAATTGATAAAACAAAAAAGTTTTATTCTGATTCTTAAAAAATCAAATGTAGAGCGCAGACAGAAAATGAGACAACAGCCAACAACAACAATAATAATAATAACAACTCTCAGAGTTTAGGTGGTCTGATAATTAATAATAATAATAATAATAATAGCAACAATAACAACTCTCAGAGTTTAGGTGGTCTGGACCAGGCCAGGGATTACTGGGGAGTGTCTGCAGTCCATCCGCTTGAGCTCATAGGTTTTAGTCGAGGTGAAAACCCCACAGTTACCTTAGATAGAGGATGGGGATGGAAGAGGGTTGGCCGGAAACTCAAGAGCCAAGGGAGGCCAGATGCTTCTCTCCCACCTGACCTTTGACTCTGAGACCTAGGGATATCTTGACCCTTTTCTTTAGTATTTGATCCTCAGCTGATGCAAACCTTTTATTTGTGTTCCCCCCTGGGCGCGGCCGGGGATTGAGGGGATGCACAACAGGGCAGTTGGGCTGTTTTCACTTCTATAAAAGGCAGCCTTGGCATGCTCCCTTTGATGTGTTCCGCCTCTGCTGTGGCCTCGCCATTCCCAGCTAACTTGGTCTTTCCCATGTAGGGCTCTGGATCCCACTCCTAAAAGCTCTAATTTGGGGATCAGAGCCTGAAATAGCCCCAAAGGTATCCTGTTGAGCTTGTCATTTAAGTAGCTAAGCCCCTGCCGTGACCATTTCAAACCCTCTCACCTTTCATTTAGCTAAGCAGTTCTTTTTTCAAATTCAGCCTGTTTGTGAAAGCAACATCTCTTTTTCTTTATCACCGCAATTCTGTAGCTATAAAAAGCCTCGACTGAAGGAGGAAAGAGTGAACACAACATTCCTCTGGATAAAACACCAAGCTAGGATTGCAGAACCAGCGAGGCACTGAGCATAAGTGCTTCCAGCGTCTCCTCCCCGGGGGTGGGACAGGGTAGGGGTTGTTCAGAGCTGTGCAGGATTTGAATCCTGGTTCCAGTAATGACCACCTTTGGGACCTTGGGCAAATTACTTAACCTCTCTTTGCCTCAGTTCCTGCATCCGTAAAATGGGAAGGATAATAGTTCTACCACTTCATAGACAGGATTCGTTACATAATTCGCAGAGCCCTTTGTTCAAATTTCAGTGAAGTGAATGCTGGGCCCCTTGTTCCAATTTCAAGATGGCGACAGCAGAGCATTAAACCACGTGTGGGGTCCTTCTGGGGGAGGGAGGCCCTCTGTTGTTGCCCAGGAAGCTGGACCTAATCATAGGATTGTTGTGAGGATTAAATGAATCATTGTATTTAAAGAAGAATTTTTAAAAAAATTATTTGTTTATTTGAGAAAGAGAAAGAGTGGAGAGGTGGGGGTTGGGGGGCAGAGGAGAGGGAGAGAGAGAAGCCCAAGCTGCCTCCATATCCAGTGGAGCCCGACGTGGGGCTCAGTCTCACATGAGCTCATGAGCTCATGACCTGAGTCGAAACCGAGTCAGAACCATCCAGGCACTCTGGGTTTAAAGGTCTCAAAGCAGCATTTAGCATATATGCAATCTATGTAAATGTCAGCTCTGAAAAATGACAATTCAGTAATCTGAGAACTGAAGAGGTTGTCACCACTTGAAGGAAACTCAGTGAGCTGGTGGTAAATGGAGGCTTAGGCTCTGTCCCACTGCTTCCTACGGGGTTTATTTACATATGTTTTATGCTTTTCTCAGCAAAGGTTATTCATTCATTCAGCATTTTTGGATGCATTTTCTGTTCCATCCACAGCGCTAGACCATGGAAATATGCAGTTTATGAGATTTGTTTTTTACTTACAATGCTTTAGTGCTCTAGAACAGATCTCAACTTGTGCTAACTCTGTCCTTGGATGGACCTTGGTATTTTCACCTTATTAAGCTATATGAATTTAGAAGAGTCAGGTAAATGACACTGGGATCTTGTCCTCAAAATAGGAAAGGAACTTATAGGTGTTAATTATTTAAAAAGATACCTGCAAATATAAATGATGGATGAGTCTCTTCATGGGTTAAAGCAGGGAATGATTTAGGTGATTTAAAAGAAATTTAGTTCTAGCATTAGTAATGTAATCTCATGTGCTCCAATTCTTTGTTAATGTTCATGGAGACAAAGCTGGAAAGACCTAGTTAAAATTACTCTATTTTTTGCTCTTAATTATACTTAAAGAAAATTATTAAAAACAGCTCAGATCAGTAGGAGATACATTTTTTAAAAACCCTTGCTTAAAAAACCTAAATGGAATACAAAATACTATTCATTCTATATTCTCATTAATCTTCATTTACTCTTTTTCTTAGTAAAAGGGAACATAATGAATGTTCATGTGAATTTCAGAATCTAAATTTGGAAAGGGAATTCTAAAAGCATGCTAATAAGCCTCTTTAAAAATTTGACTACATCTACCTGGTGAACACTGAGTAATATATAGAATTGTTGAATCACTATGTTATACACCTGAAACTAATACGACTTTGTATGTCAATTATACTTCAATAGTAAATGAAAATGTTTGAAAATGTTTGAATATACATATTTATATGTATTCATATATATATAAAATTTTAACATTCAAAAGATGAAGTAGCTACAGTTAGTCCAGAGGACTTTTAAAAGCAATAAACCTTTTTTCATGTTCAGGAATGCTTTCCTGACAAATAACTTCCAATTTCATGGAACTCTGTCCATAATGAACCTTATGGTACAGACTTGTCAAATTTGAATTATTTGGACTAGTTTGGCAACATGTGAAATATAACTTGGATTCTTACCTTGGTTATGCTAGTCTTGAGTAAGGCATTTTGTTAATGAAGGATGCCCTCGCCTCAGACACAGAAACATTTGTGACCTCTGTCCTCACTATTGATAGGTTTCTTATATTTAATATATTCTCAGATCTCAAAAGGAGATCATCTCCTGTCCTTCACTGGGATTTTTCTGTTCCAGGAAAATGTCAGTTTCTATTTGTAGCCTATTCTAGGAAATTTTCTTCATTCTCATTTAGCTGGAGCAAGGATGGGAAGCTGTCCCTTCTCTGATGGACTTAACGATGCTATTTCTGTATCTCATTGGAGAGGCAAGGCAGCCATTCATTTGTGGTTAATACTGTAATTCTTAAAATGTATTTTTAAGAAGTGGATGGAAATATCTGAAACTCCATTTTCGTTTGAATGCTATCACTGCCTAAGCACACACAGAACTGTCAGCAAAATGCTGTTTGTGTTGGGCAATTTCTATGAATTGAAAGTGGCCAAGCTAAAAAAAGGGAAATTGACAGGTGTCTTATTAGGCTTTAGCTATTAGTCATTTTTGTATCTGCACAAGTAATTGACACCCCATTTCTAAACAAAGATTATGCATTTGCCTGCTTTCAGGAAGAAGTCCTGCTGGGTGATTCTAATCCACTATTTTAGGATGTGATGGCTTAATTTGAAAAATGTTTTGATGAACAAAACATGATCTCTTCCTTGTCACTTTCCTCCGGTTTCACGGTATAATCAGGGACTGAATGGATTTTGCTGGGGTATGAAATATCCGATGACTAAATGGGTTTGGCAGTAAAATTGGGGGTGGTGTTGGTAACCGGCTTCAACAGGAAAAAGAAGAGGGATTATCTCCATTCTGTTCATGGTTGCTGGAAAATATATTTTTGGTTTATTACAAACCAGTTGCTCCTTTACTGAATCAAAGCTAGTGAAGGAATTCTGAGGATAATTTTTTTTTTTTGTTTTGGGGGCTGTTCTACCTCCCCCAATGAAAGAATTTGGAATTATAGAAATTTCAGAGAGCCTGCATTTTATCTTATTTTTTAAAAGATTTTATTTATTTATTTGACAGACAGAGATCACAAGTAGGCAGAGAGGCAGGCAGAGAGAGGGGAAAGCAGGTTCCCCGATGAGCAGAGAGCCCGATTTGGGGCTTGATCCCAGGACCCTGGGATCATGACCTGAGCCAAAGGCAGAAGCTTTAACCCACTGAGCCACCCAGGCGCCCTGAGAGCCTGCATTTTAAATCTCTCACTTTCAGATCAGGGAAACTGTGGCCCTGAGATGGAAGTAACAATGTCAAGGCAGCTAAGTGAGTGAGAGACAGAACCAAGATGAAAAGGTGATGACAACATTGTGTTGGGTTATTTTTCTTTTACTCTCATGTTGGTGACTTTTTCCGCAAAAATTGTGAATTGCTAATGCATATCCTGCTCTCTTCTTTACTGCCCTTCCAAGTCATTTTACTTTCCTCCTACCTCTGAAAACACTGAGTCTATGTAAGCTGGTAATGACATGGAAACATTTGAGCTGTCCATTTAATTAATTAAATACCTCCACCATCAACAGTAACATTTTTCCATACCAGCAGCTTCCCTTTTAGGCAAGTCTTGCAATGCCCCATGTCGTTGGCCTTTGTGACACCACTCAGGAGTACCATGTGTCATATTCCAAAGTGGCTGAGCCCTTTGGGTAACTTCTGTTGTCTCCCCACAAGCAACTTTGGGTTTAGACTCTCTACTTTTTGTTTTTTATATTTTATTTATTTATTTGAGGGAGAGAGAGAGGAGCATGAATGGTGGGGAGAGGCAGAGGGAGAGGGAGAAGCAGGGGCCCTGCTGAGCAAGAAGCCCGATGCAGGACTTGATCCCAGGACCCTGAGATCCTGACCTGAGCCGAAGGCAGACACTTAACTGACTGAGCCACCCAGGCATCCCCAGACTCGCTATCATTTACATCCTCAAAATACACATGTCCAAAAGCATTGGTGAACAAGGTGGATTTTACTGTATGTTTCCTAGGGAGACGGATTACATACTGCCCAGAAAAATGTAGACTATTCCTTTGGAATCTCATGTTTCTCTTCTGGCATCCTGTTGTCTGGTCTCTTTTCTCACTTCCTCTTTCTCATACAGCTTTTTCAATTCCCTTTGTTTTCTGGAGCAACTCAGCTCTGGCCTGGAGAGTATACAGTAATCCCACCTTATCCATGAAGGCTGGTTTCCAAGACCCTTGTGGGTGCCTGAAGCCGCAGGCAGTATCACACCCTCTGTATGCTGTATTTTTTCCTGTGCACATGTACCTAGGATAAAGCTGAATTTATAATGTAAGCACAGTAAGAGATGAGCAAGAATAACTAAGAATAAAATAGAACAATGATAATAATACACTGTTATGGAAGTTATGTGAGTGAGGACTGTCTCTCAAAATGTTTTATTGTACTGTACTCACTCTTCTTACGATGATGTGAGTTGATAAAGTACCCACAGGATGAGATGAGGTAAGGGGAATGACACAGGCATTGTGACCCAGCGTTGGGCTCCTATTGACCTTCTGATGATACATCAAAATGAGGGTTACCGGCTTCTGGACCATGGTTCCCTGGCAGGAACTGAAACCATGGAAAGCAAAACTGCCAGTAAGTTGGGGGACTACTATATGCCACTCAGCAAAACCGAGGCCCACAGTCAACAATGACGTGGTATGTTCTTCAAGCGTGTCTTTTAGGGCAAGGATGCCTCAGTTCATTTGGCCATACATGTGGTTTTTTGTCTACTGATTCTTCACAAAAACAGATCTAGAGTTAAGATCAGTTCAGGCCTGGCAGTAGACAAAATTAGAAAAACGAGCAGAATAAACTGATAACTCCTAACTTCTCTCCTGATATCCCTGGTTTCTCTGGGTGTCTTCTCCACTAGACACTTGGATCCCAAATTCGATTTAGTTCTCGTAATATTTATTGAGCTTCTGCTATGGACCAGGCACCGTGCATGTGCCTTTGCTCTAGTAGTTTCATGGAGGAAAGGGGGACAACCTATAAAGAGATGGAAGCAACACCGAGTGCTACTGAGTGTTTTAGCATGAGCATGCACAAAGGGCTTTGGGAATAGTGAGTTCAAGTGGCTTTACAGAGGAGGTGACAGCAGAGATGGCCTTGATCGGCAAGAGCACAAAGTAGGCACCAAGGCTGTTGTGTTTGAAGGCACTGAGGGCTCAGTGTGGCCCCTTGTAGGGAGAGAAGGCCATGAACTGAGACCAGAGGAGAAGAGGCCAAGGTGAGAAGGACTTCAAATGGTGAATATTATCTTCTAGGCAAGACTCAGCCCATAAATGGGACCTTGGACATCTTGTATCAAAGTTTGACAAGCTCATACACTGACGAGTTAAGTATTTCCGCAAGGTTTGTTGAAAAATCCTAACAGCGCTCAGCCCTCCTTCCCAGTTCTCCCTTCCAGAGGTAACTGCTTTCTAGAATAATGTTGGTTTCTACCTCCCACCCCTGCACCATGTGTTTGCATTATGATTTCTTGCTTTTTTCGGTCTGCATCATTATCTGCTGGCAGGAGGATGAGGATTGGGCTCTTCCTCCCTGTATCCTGGTGCCATCACTCACACAGGCACCCTTCCTACACCACCTTTTTTCAACAGTGCGATTTTAGGTGGATCAATATTTGGTATTTACATTATTAAGGTCATATAAATGCTATTCACAGCTGAGGCAAATAGTCAACTACTACTGTTCCTTCTGCTTTGCTACAGACAGCCCCTTGAGTTCATCTTTTTGTTTGTTTCCTTTTTCAGTTCATGTATTGTCACTAATTCAATCCTAAATGTCTTTGCTCTTCTGCCAACAATATAAATCTCTTCTCATATGGTCCCAATAGAGTCTAACCATTTCTTATTGCTAAAAGGAATCGTTCCTGTGGTCTTTGGACCTGCCTCTGTGGGAACTGGAGATGGGGTGCCCTCTGCTCCTGGCCCATAGGGTCACTCTAATCTCCTTTACTGTCATCCTGAAAGTGTTTTCCTTTCTCTTGTGTCTCCTGTGTCCGAGGCCTCCTCTTTTCTAGTCTACCCCAATAGCTTTCTGAGAAAAGTATATGGAATATAAATTATTTTTTTAAGATCTTGATTCTCAGTCTTGATTGCTGGTTTGCTCAGATATGGAATTCTAGGTTGAGATATTTTTTTACCTTTAGACGATTCAAGACTAGCTCCATTTCCGTGTGGTTTCCAGAATTGTGACTGAGCCCCAAAACATTGCCGACTACTGATTCTTCTATTTTTTGCCTCCCGTTATAAAGGTTATCATCTACTTTGGATCTCAACCTGCCTTGCTAAGATTTGATTCGGGTGTCAGCAGGCCACTGCTCACCCCTTCTTAACACACTTCCACCTGCTTTCCAGCTTGTAAAACTTTGTTCCTATTATGTATGTTCCTATTTTCCCCATCCTTATGGATTTATGCCTAAAAGCAAAAACAAAACCAATAAAAACAAAAGCCAATTACAACAAAAAACCCACTTTACTATCATTTTAGTAGGGCTTTAGAAATGAAAATATTTGAGCTGCTATCTTTACCTGTAAGTCTCTTTAGAAGTGGAGGCATGGATCTTGGTTAGTAGTGCTTGGAGCTCATGGAATTTTGTTGGAGGAGAAGTCTAGAAAATCGTGCATGCCCTCTAAGGCACACAAATATTATGAGATGACCAATGGCTCTGCACCTTGGTGTTGTCATGCTTTGAGTTGGCACAGTGGGCGGTAGGTTATGCTGGAAGCCATTCCCACACTGGCTCAGCCAGACATATATATTCTGTACTGAGACAGAGAACCAGAGGTGTATATGGATAGTACATGTATCTCCGGTTCAACTTCCCATTACCCAAATTCCTACTGTGAATCCATTTCTACGCAATGCAAGAGGAAATGTGACAGTAGAATTGGTAAGATATTAAAATCTAATCAATTGTTGCTAAACAATTTCAGTTTTGCGATTTCATATTCATACATTTCATATTCATATATTCATATTCATATATTGTTTAGCAATTCATATTGCTAAACAATAGTTGCTAAACTATTTCAGTTTTGCAGATTTCATAAAGACATATGACCATGTGAACCCATTGCAAGGGTCCCACCAGGCTCTTGGAAGAGGTCTTTGGGAGTCAGGGTCCCCAAAACCTGCCTCTGTCCAATGGATGCTTTTCATCAGTGTCTGATAGTGATTCAGACCTTTCTTTTTTAAAGGAAGGTAGACAGTGATGGCTGTTTTGATGATGATATCTCCACCTGGATGTTGTGAAACATATTTGGGAAGAAGTAACCCGATTTGGTGATCAGTTCTGCATGGAAAGGTGAGGGAAACGATGTCTTGTGTAAGAAGAATCAGTGATATCAGGAATTTCTCCTACTTCACTTCTACCTTTCTTTCAAAATTTGAATGGTATAAATCCATACCTTAAAAGAGTCTTATTGTGATTTCAAAAGTAATATTTGCTTTGTATATCTGGACTTCCATATGAATTTAAGCTTTAAAGATGATGACGCTATTGAAACAGGTGTGAACTTTTAGTGCTGATCTTCTTCCTTTTTGTTTTCCAGTCCGAGGGCATAACCTTCTTTTTCTGGGTCTCAGTTTCCCCAAGGAGTTGGATTAAGATCCTAGTCCAGTGTAATATTCTGTGTTTCTCAGACTACTAACTATGGAGGCTTCATATTGACTCCCTGCACAAGGAATAACTCGTTTTTATTCATTGGATGAGGTGACGAAGTTTGTATCTATTGGCATTAGATTATTAAAATAAATACACCTTGCATTTTTTGAGACTTTGCATTTCTCCTTTATGAAGAAATGACTTTTGAGACTCTCACTCTGGCAATGGGAAAAAAGCATCTTCTACAAAGGCAACTTCAGCCATATGCCTTGAACAGGATTTTGGTTTGTAGATGAAGAAATTTATTTTGGAAAAAAATTGGTCTAGTACTTTATTAGCTCTGCAACTTAGAGAAAATTACTAAAACTTTTGGGGTCTTTTTGATCCTCTATAAGACAGAAATGAATGTAGCCATCTTAAAGGTGTGTTTTGTGATTAAGTGATGTCATGTATATGAAAAGAACTTAGCCAAGATCTGGAAGTTATTGCCCCATCAGGTAAAATGACGCATCAAAGTCCTTTCACCACCATCTTGAAATCTGAGTGCCTCATGGGATACTGATATATCCTACTTCCAAAGATAGTAGCATAGAATTTTTAAGTGACCTTTTCTTTCCTCCCTCCCTCCCTCCCTCCCTCCCTCCCTCCCTTCCTTCCTTCCTTCCTTCCTTCCTTCCTTCCTTTCTTCCTTCCTTCCTTCCTTCCTCCCTTCCTTCTTTCCTTTCTTTTTTGGTATGCCAATACCAATTTATCAGTTTGGGGATTAATTCCCTCCCTACCCGACTTTCTGGGTGGTCTGTGACTCAGGCCTCAGCTGTCCAAATACTCTACTTGTCTGTCCACAGTGATGGATATGGCCAATAACTGGCCAATGACTCTTGTACCCAAGTATTCTGAGGAAAAGATATTCTCTTTGGACTGGGCTTTTAAGGCTGATAGGATGTGAGTTTAGATAGCTATGGCCCCCACATGGGGAGTCTCCATTTGAAAATGGAATTAACTCTAGAGAAAGATGACCCTGGAGTGAAAAGAGACATATTCCTGATGTCTCTGTGCCTTTGTATAAATCTGCTTCTGAAATGAGAAGGTCCCTGGATTTTCTAGTTATGAGAGCCAATAAATATCTTTTGTTATTTATGCCAACATTAAATTGGTTTTTCACTCTCATACCTGAAAGAATTCTGATTTAAATCCTAATTTAAAGTTAAAGCTTGTTTTTACTTTCCCTCAGTCACAGTTGGAGGCTTTCAAAGTAAAGACATACACCATAGTAAGAAGACAGGCAGCCATAATAATTAATGGTTATTAATAATAATTAATAATTATTTAATTATTTAAAAAATTTAATAATAATTAAAGTAAAGACATACACCATAATAAGAAGACAGACAACCATAATAATTAATGGACCATACAGCTCAGTGTCTGGGAATTTTAGCAGTAGTTCAATGATTTTCTTTAGTAATTTCAGTAAAGATGTAACCTTAAAAATGAAGCTCATTTGAGAAATGTCAGAAAAATATTCAGGATATATCTACTTAGGCCTTCCAGTTTTAATAGGCTGTGTTCATGGGTTAATATGGTACAAAAGAAGCAGTTGTGGTTAGAAAAAAGGAGGCCAATATTTGCAGACACCAGGTGCTGAGCACTTTCTTGATCCTGTGTGCTTATGTGAAGGGCAAGGATGTCATGGGCACCAATCAAGCATGAATTTCAAAGTAGGTCACAGAGGAAAAGTCCCATAAGCAACCAGTCATCGTGCTTGTAGCAGTGTAGACAGAGGAACCCTAATGAATCATACCCTCCAAATGACTACTATATTCAAGTTGCATATACTTGCTTATTTTCAGGGAAGTCTTTTGTCATCTTAAATTAATGGGGTTAAATGGTGTTTTAATTTTATTTCTATTTCATTTGTAAACATGTTTTTTATAAGTGCTTAATCAATTTGGTTTTAATAAGTTTCATGAGAAGCTTGCACATAGTTTTATGCTTGTTCTTGGGTAACATTATTATCAAAATTATCTAAGTCAATATTGGAGAATATTATTTCTTTTAAAAGAATAGTATTCAGTCCCTATGAAGTAGTCTTGCCTCTCCCAGCCCCCGACCAAAAAAAAAAAACCAAACAAACAAACCTGAATCTGATCAAGTTTCTGGATCTGTCAACTTACAGGAAGTCTAGAGGGAACCTCTATGTTTTTCTAAAATAAATAAATTACCAAAGAATAGGTTTGCAAAATGTAAAAACAATAGCAATCAATCATGTATGCAGACTTTGTTTGGGTCTTGATTAAAAATAAAAAATGAACTGAAAAAACAATTTAAGACATTTGTGAGAAAACTAAAGATCTGAGCACTATCTGGATGCTAATGGTGTTGGGCAATTATTGTGGCTCTTATTTGGTATTATACCACTCTTCAGATGTGTTAAAGAAGGGAATATTCTTGCCCTTTGGGGTATACACTGGTCTATTTGTAGGTGAGAAGAAATTCACATTTTCCTTAGGATAATATCAAAATGATAAATCTCTACTGTAGTAACAAGTTTTAAAACTTGGTTTTATTAGTTCTAGTTTATATTCTTGGGAAAGATGCAAACATTGAAATATAAGGTAAATATAATTTCCCATAGTCAAGAATATTAAAGAAAATGTCATTTTTCTCCATGAGCCTGAAGTCTAAGTTATTACAGAAATTGGGACATATATGTCAAATCTAATCAACTATAAATGATAAACATATAGTATAAAACATTTAAAATTTTATATAAATGGAGTTAAACAGGCTTCACATACACCTCCCTCCCACCACACTGTATTCTAGTTTGGGAAATCATGAGCTATCCTATACTTTCTTGTTGGGCTCATTCTGTATATTAAGGGTCCTGAAACTACAGACCTCAGGAAACATCTGGCCCACTACCTGTTTTGGTATAGCTCATGAGCTAAGAGTGGATTTTATATTTTTAAATAGCTGGCAAATATGAAAGGGATATGAAGTTCCAGTTCTAAAATAAAGAAATCCTGGGGATGTAATGTACTGCATGGGGACTATAGTTAACAATACTGCACTATACATTTGAAAGTTGCCAAGAGAGTTGATCTTTAAAGTTCTCATCACAGAAGAAAGAATCAGTAACTATGTGTGGTGAGGATGTTAACCAGACCTATTGTGGTGATCACTCCACAGTATATACAAATATTGAGTCACTATGCTTTATACCTGAAACTAATAGTGTTATATGTCAGTCATATCTCAAAGAAACTTTAAATACCAAAAGGGGAATAGTATTTGGTGACCTTTGGAAATTGTATAAAAAACGAATTTCATTGTCTATAAGTGCAGTTTTACCAGAACACAGCTGTGCTCTCTTATTTTTTATATAGTTTTATAAATAAAGTTTTATTGGCATCCATCCATCCATCCATTTACATGTTGTCTATTGCTGCTTTTGACAACAGAAATGGCAGAGGTGAGTCATTGCAGCAGAGCCCTAAAACATTTATCCTCTGGCCCTTTACAGAAAAAGTGTGTCAACCCCTGCCCTAAGTGACAAAATTGAGGCTGGGCATGTCAAGTGTCTAGTGTAAACTTGCACAGAATCACAATTCAAACCTAGGCCTTCTAACTCTAGATACCCTTTGCATATGAGTTTCCCTAC
>ML105047.1:23233-101224 GCA_003697995.1 Taxidea taxus jeffersonii | reverse complement strand
TAGCTATTTCCCTGCAGGCTACCTTTATAAATTTGGGAAAAAGGCCAACCATTTTTCTTAGTAAATTAAAGAAAAACACAATTGAAAACTAAACACTAATTTCAATAGAAAAAAAAGGCAATAGTTTAACACTCTATGTGCCTCTTAGTAGAGTCCTGAGAAATTAAGCAAAAGAAGACCTAAAGGAAATATCATCTATAATCTTGGTGTTGAAAATTCACATTTAAAACCTTAAAAATACCCACTCTTTCAGATCATGTGGTGTAACATCCTAACTTTAGAAATTACTTGTCTAATTTGCAGAAAGGGAGAATCATGACTAGAATAATTCAAAGGATATGGCAAAATTTGTGGCATGTTGTAGATATTTTATCTGTATCAAATGCTTTCAAGGCCCTTCTGAGACTTAGTCCGGTGTGTTATTCATTAAAACAAAAGGCACATGTAATGAAATGTCTGTATAATGTGGATAAGAGAGGAGAAAGAGCTTTGTTCAGGTATCCCATCTCCATGGGGTGTGTGTGTGTGTTGTGTGCAGCATAAACCACTTCCAAAGACACAAAAGTAAGCCTGAGCAAATAGAATTGAAATTGTGATGTGTTAAGACATGGTAAGAGCAGTCAGAATGTGTCAACACATCACAATTTTAGTTCTCATTAATTTAACCTATTAATTTATTTTGATTCCCGTACAAATATGAAGAAGATTTATATCCTTAGGATTATGCAAGATGATAAAAATGTAAAAATTCCTAAGAAAACCCAGTGTAGAAATAATAAGAATAATAAGTGTAAAAGGTGCGGGTATATCCTATCACATAGTAAACGTTCTTCATAGATTCTTCCTCAAAGAAAGAATAACCCAAGGAAACAATGCAGTATGGCTACTTAAGTAGAAAAACATTGAAACAGAATAAAGTCTATAAGAATTCATAACTACACATGAAATCAAGTTTAAGTTCAATATTTCAAAAGACTGATGGAAAGTTAGCCTTTTTAAATTAGCCTGTTTAAAATAGCTAGAGAAATTGTATGAAACTAGGAATGTGATCACATTTCATTTATTTATGACACCACACACAAAAATGGATTCTTGATAAAATGGGGTAGGGGGAGGAAGCAAGAAAAAAGAACTTCTTTAAGTACCAGAAAAATTATGATTTCTTATAAATCTGGGAAAAAATAAAGATAAAGGTTAACCCTAATGTATTCAAATACTAAAGAACCACAGCCCCCAAGTCATACAGAAAAATGTCACAACTATCAAATACAAATATTAAAATGGGAAGTATATAAATAGGTAAGGCTTCATATAAGAGAAATGGAAATAAAAAGAACATTCACATTTTACATCTCACCTATCAAATTGGCCAAACTCCAAAAATTTGATAAAACACTAGCTTGCCTAGGCTGTAAAGAAACCTACACAGTGTGTGCATTTATCCTTTGACCAAATAAGCTAACTCCAGGAATTTATCCTGATGATGCATCCCCAGCAATAAAAAGTAAAATTATACAAAGTTATTCCCATGCATTATATGAAAACTGCATTATATGAAAAGGCAATACTTTTAAAAGGACCTAACTGCTCAAACATTAGAGATTTTGTTGAATAAACTATTTTGCAAATATACCGTGAGTACAATGTTGCTTTGAAAATAAGAATTCCTATGCATGTAAAGACAGTTGCATAGTAACAAAGTTCCTGTTACTAAATTAAGAAAACAAAGTGCACATATATATATTGCATGCTGCCTTTTGTTTATGAAAGAATGGAGGAAAAGGGGGTTAAAAAAAAAGAATGAAGGAAAACAACTCAGTCTATAGGAAAGAAAAATTGAAAATAAGATTGTTTTAGTGTGCCACATTTTTATAGTTCTATGGACATAGAAACTCTGAAACTCCTTTATGTGTAGTATATAATTTAGCAAACAGATATGTGTTACTATTGTTGGAAGCTAGGGCTCTTACTGAGAAAGGAAGCAGACACAAACATACAGAATTGTGATTGTGTGTATGTGCGTGTTTATATGTGTTTATATTATGCATGCATGTGTGCATGTATTTCTTTCTTCTAGTTCTATTTACCTACTGAAACAATCTAGAAGATACAATTCTATAAGTAATGGGAATGTCTGGCATACAGATCTTGGCTTCACAGTATTGCTACTCCCAAAAGGAATCAATTCTGGAGAAATTGCAGCCAAATCTGAACAATTTCATCATCTCAATGGATAAAGACAGTGATGGATTCTAGCCCTTAACATAAAATGAGAATGTGTGATTTCACTTTGACAATAAACTGATAGGAGATAAATAAATATGTACATAAAAAAGCAAGGGGGAGAGACAACATCTTTACAGGGCCATGTTTCTAATAGATGAAGTCACTGGCAGGGTTGGAAAACACTAGTTTGCAATTCTCAGTTAAATTCTTCCTGGCAAACACCATTTGGAGTGAGGGTTGATACTGTATCATCTCAACAAGTCTCCACACAAATTGCTTATTGTGTGAAAGGGGAAATACAGCAGTGTAAAGTGGAGAAACTGGATAATACCCAGACCAGACGATAACAATAAACATTACCCAGAGGGACAATCAGATACCAAGTATCTCCTGGCATAGGAGATACACGAGAAATGTTTCTGCCTTATCTGTGCCATAATCTAGCCATGGATACACAACTTGCCTCTAATTCCCAGAAACACTAAAGAACTTCAAAATAAACAAAAAGCTATATGATAACAGATTTTTTGTTTTTTGCACATGCCCATTACATGAAAGACGAAGTAATGCTCAGAGACAATCCCAAATTAAAGTCCAAAGACACAAGACAACTGTATGCAAAGCACAATCCGCGATTAGATCTTATATTGAGGAGGAAACTGCTATATTAAAGTAATATTGGAACAATGATTATCTAACTAACAAGTAAAAAGTATGGAATTATTGCACCAAGATTGGGAATGAAGTATGAAGTCTTTTATATCATCTGAAACTAATGTAATACGTGTAGTTGACCAAATGTCCAAAAAATGAGAACGTGACTCCTGTTAAATGCTTGCTGGGAAACATGCTAGACGCTTTACCCCTATTATTGTACATAATCTTTATGACTGAGTTAAGAGACAGATATTAAGGGGAAAATGATGCTGATAAATGATAAGTAACTTTTCTAAGTAGCCAAGATTCTTTTAGAATTAAGTTACCAAAAAAAAGAATTTTTGGTTTCTACATTTAAACTGATGACTACATTTCTGCAAATAGTAAAATCTTAAAACCCAATGTTTTCAAGTGGTATAGATCTCTTTTAGTAAACTGGCCAACAGCTTTGTATTTGGATTACTTGTAACCATCTTTGTTATGTGTTTATGTAGAACAAAGATTTTTTTAAAAAGGACAAATTTTAGTAGTTTATAGTTCTGATAGAGAAGATTTATACATGTTTTAAATATGAATAAGCTACCTACCTTTTTTTTTTTTTAATCACCTTTATTTCAGTGGAAAAGCCAGTCTTCTACAGTATTTAGAGAACTACACATGGGCTTAATTCCCAACAAAATATCTGATTTGAAAAATAAAATGATTCCAGTTTATGTAATTTAACTTTTTTTTTTTTTTTTTTTTTTTAAGAACTCACTTCCTTTGACTTTGCTGTCAACCTCTAGGTGAAATGTTTCAAAAGTTTGCATAGTGATTTTTCCCATTAAAATGCAAATCAGTTTCCTTAGTGACAAATATTAAATTAAAACCCTAATATAAAGTGGAGATATGCCTTAATGGCTGCAAATTTAAATCCAATCCTATGTTAAGAGCTGACTTAGAGTTCTGTCAGGAGTAAAGTTTGAAGAAACAGTTTCTCCCACTATTTCATGCCTGATAATGTGATCTTAACTGTTCAAAGAAGTATTTCTAACAAGTAACAGATTTTAATTGTTTATATTAACAGATCGTTAGCAAATAAACAGATTTGAAATAATTGCTTGGTTTTATTTTGAAATCTAACATATTTGCTTGTAACTTTGATAAATAGCATCAAGAATTTGTCAGTGAAACCTCATAATGTTGTGATTAAAAGGAACCCAAGATCTTGAAGAAGAGTGGGATTAAGAATAATAATTTGACTATGATATCTTGCCCCTGAAGGATTTTGACATAGTTTATCATGTTCTTTAGAAGCTCAAAATAAACAAACAAAGAAATAAAAGCTCGATAAATGTATTATGGTGTTCTGGATTGGATCCTGGGAAGGAAAATGACACTAATGGAAAAATACTGAAATTCAAATAAAGTCCATAATTTTTTGTTAAAGATTTTATTTATTTATTTGATAGAGATATCACAAGTAGGCAGAGAGGCAGGCTGGGTGTGGGGGGGAAGCAGACTCCCTGCTGTGCAGAGAGCTCCATGTGGGGCTCCATTCCAAGACCTTGAGATCATGACCTGAGCCAAAGGCAGAGGCTTAACCCACTTAGCCACCCAGGCCCCCTAAAGTCTGTAATTTAATGAAAATACAGCAATGTTGTATTTTCACATTTTATTGTATCACAATGTATATGTATCACAATGTATTTCACATTCACATTTCACAATGCCAGAACTCTTGAACTAAAAGTCTATAGGCTCAGCTCAGTTTACTATAAAATGGAGCCATTATGAGTTCGTATCAAATCAGATTTGGTATGGGATAAACATTTTTTTCCCCATCTTCCTCTGTCTGCCTTTACTCTCCTTTATATACTTCTATAGAGCTGTAATTTCCATATCCTAAAACTAAATCTTTATATATTCCACTAAATGGCCACTGTCAGCCCCAATTTCAATACCGATCCACTTAACGTTCCAAGGCAGGAAAAAGGTATCTCTCACCTCTAATATCTATGTATTAAAAGTGCTAAAGTAGTAAAATCTCCTTTGGTTATTTATTCATTTTTGAAGTGATTACTAGGACTCTTCATTTTGGCCAACCAAACTGATGTGATGAAACCACAACCAAGTGTACTACCGGAAACAAACACACTAACACCATTGTTTTTTGGGGAAAAAAATTGATGCAACCAAGTGACTGATACTTAAGATCTCAAACAGGAGAGGCTATCTTTGCTCCGTGAGCCAAACCAACCCATGTATTCATCAAATTATTCTAAGTCATTGCAAGTCTACCTTCCTCATAAGATCACTGGTGACTTGAGCTACAAAATAATGCCTTATTCATCTTTCTATCTCCATGGTTATTTGATATTAGTAAACACAAAATATTTGATGTAGACATAAAAGAAATCAGACAACACAAAAACATTTATGTAATATACTGATTCTCATTTTCTTCAGCATTTAAGCAAAATTATTATTAAATAGAAATATTGGATTTTAGCCCATGCCTTTGTTTTTATTTACTTGAGGTATAACTGATGTGTAACAAGTTAGTTTCAGGTGTACAACGTAATGATCAAACTTTGTATATACGGCAAAACGATCATTACAGTAAGTGTAGTTATCATCGACCACTATGCATAGTGACAATTTTTTTTCTTGTCCCGAGAACTTTTTAAGATCTATTCTTACTAATTTTCAAATACACAACACAGTATTAACTATAGCCAGCATGCTGTACATTATACCCCATGGCTTGTTCATGTTATAAATATGGTCTTTTTCAGCATAGCCCCTAAGTGCTGGCTTTTCCATCTTTTTAAAAATGATTTCCCAGGTACCAAAACAAATATGGAACTACAGCAACTGAGTCCTTTGGTAGGTTCCTCAGAATAGCACCGGAGGCAAAATGTCCCTTTTTGCCCCTTGCTGTCTTTATTTATTTATCTTTCTTTCTTTATTTATTTTTTATTTACTTGATAGAGATCACAAGTAGGCAGAGAGGCAGGCAGAGAGAGGAGGAAGCAGGCTCAATGCTAAGCAGAGAGCCCGATGCGGGGCTCGATCCCAGGACCCTGATATCATGACCTGAGCCGAAGGCAGAGGCTTAACCCACTGAGCCACCCAGGTGCCCCTTTATCTTTCTTTTTTAACAGAGGGAGAGGGAGGTCACAAGTAGGCAGAGAGGCAGGCAGAGAGTGGGAAGCAGGCTCCCCGCTGAGGAGAGAGCCCGAGGTCGATCCCAGGACCCTGAGATCATGACCTGAGCTGAAGGCAGAGGCCTAACCCACTGAGCCACCCAGGTGCCCCCCTTGCTGTCTTTTTTAAACACACATGTTAGAAGGTGGCGGAGGCTCAGTTAAGTATCCTCCGCACTGAGAAGTCCCTGGAGACTGAGAAACGACACGAGGCACTCCCACCGAGGGTAACTTACTGTCCGAGGAGTGGAGCGAACTGAGGACACAGCCTCACACGGCTCTACCTGGCCCGCGTCCTCTGACGAGCCCCGACCGTCATCCCCCGCGCTCCTAGGACGAGGCGCACGGAGATGAGGTCACCGAGCAGTTATCTAAAATGGCACCGTCTGTGAACCAGACTCCTCTCTGCTAATTACGTAAAGTGGGGCCTTCTGTGCGCTGGCCATCTCTACTAGCTACCTGAAGTGGAGACTACTGTACACAGGCCCTCCCGCAGCATTCTCGTCTGGGCACGCATTAACCTACCCGGGGCCTGAAGAACCAGGGGCTGAGGGAGGTCTTTGCAGAGGCACCAACAGATGGAGAGTCAAAGACAGAGTTAGTGTTGTCAGCACTCCTGCAACACGCATACATAACACCAACGCCCAGTCTTTGTCTTTCCCACAAATAGGCATTTTTCTTGGTAGTGATCTGGTCTCGGGACAGCCATTGATTGATGGATGGACTCCGCTATTTTAATCAAGGCCTGCAGGGTCTGTGCTCTAAGTCTTATCTGTTATGTTTTTGTGTTTGTTTTTATTTTTAAAGAGTAGCTAACCTTCATCTTTGTTACCATTTCTTCCTTGTAAACCATTAATGTTCTCCATGGTTCCCTTTTTAGAGAACATCGAGGCTCTGCCTTAGAGTGCTTGTTTGTTTTTTGTTGTTGTTGTTTTGTTATTTTGTTTTTTTCTTAGAGTGCTTGATTCTTAACACAGATTTCCTTCAGTTAGGCCTGATGAAAAATACTGGGAAAAGAATGTAACTTCTTCTCATTACTGTAATCAGTGCGTTGAAAAAATCAGCCACGGTTATATTTGTCACAAACAAGATTGATGATTTCATTGGAGAGGTATCTGTGGCACACTAACTTCTGGTTCCATCTCCTCTAAGAGAAATCATCAGGCAGTACTTTGTATGTAGGACACAGTGTTTTGTTTTGTTTTGTTTTGATTTTTGCCATGTGGCTCTACCATCGTGGATTTAATTCAGTGGGTCATGTTTTATAATATAACCTGAGGCAGTGATTTATAGGTTAGGCATATAGGTTGATAGCCTATGGGGTAACTTGTATACAAAATATGCCTAATAGGAATACTCAGTATGGGACATGGTAAACTTAACAACAAAGGATTTTTCTCTGAACAATTCTGTATGTTGGGTGCACAAGAAATACGGAAACTACAGCAAGAGAAAAGGAGACCAAAAATACAGAGAAAATTGGATATAAATATTAACTGATTCACAAAAACAATAATAGTAAAAGCTAACATTCACTGAATGCAAACTATGTTGCATTCAATGGACTAATGATTTTAATTGTAGCATCTCATTTATTTATTTATTTTTAAGATATTTATTTATTTGTTTGACAGAGAGATAGAGAGAGAGCACAAGTAGACAGAGCAGTAGGCAGAGGGAGAGAGGGACGCAGGCTCTTGATCTAGCCGGAGCATGATATGGGTCTTGATCCCAGGACCCTGGGATCATGACCTGAGCCGAAGGCAGCCACTTAACCGACTGAGCCACCCAGATGCCCCTGTAGCATCTCATTTAATACTTAAGATAACCCTATGGAATTATTACGATTATCATTATATAGATGAGGAAACTGAGGATCAGAAACAAGTAACTTGCCCCATTTTATAGATCTAAACAATTGTAGAACTGGACTCAAATCTGGTGCTCCAGTCTAGAACCCGTATCTTAATGTTGCTGTTTGGGGAGCAATATGCACTTGTCCCTGAGGTCACTGGGAGCTTTATGGAGTTCTCAGAATAGTAGCACAGTGATTAATGTCTTAGATCTCTAGGAGCCCACTCTATGCTTTCTTCTCCTCATTCCTTTATGACTTAGGCTGCTGTAACAAAATGCCATAAACTGAGTGGCTTGAATGACAAAAATTTATTTATTTCAATTCTGAAGCCTACAAGACTGAGATCAGAATACCAGTCTGATGGAATCTGAAGATGGACCTTTCCCTGGTTTACAGACAGTTGTCTTCTCGCTGGGTCCTAATATAGTGGAGAGATAGCTCTAGTCTCTTCTTCTTATAAGGACACTAATCCTGTCATGGGGGCCCTGCCTCCAAATACCATCACATGGAGGGTTAGGGTTTCAACATTTTTAGGGGAATGTACAGATTCAATCCATAATATCTTACTTCCATAATAGTCTGACAACCAGGTTGATCATTTCTAAACAAATCTATGTTTGAAAGAGCCCAACACATACAGTGTTAATTTCAATAACATCACTTTTCTTATAAATTCTGTAGGTCATTTTTGTGAATGAAATTCTGCAAGATAGAGATGGGAGTGTAGGTTGTTATATGTTCCATTTTGTTTTAAATTCAGTTTTTTTTTCTCTTAAACAGTTATGCTATAAAAACATTTCCTCTTACTGCTGGTTAGGCCCTGTACAATGTCTGCCTTTGCTTGAGGGACAAAATGAGTGAATGAAAGGAATAGCACGCATTATAATAATTATGACACTTGCATGTATATGGAGTTGCTACTTCATGCTTATGATAGATTATGATAGCTACTAAGCACAATGTACTAATCATGGAATACATTATTTTGTCCTAATATCACCTTATCCAGAATCCAAAAATTAAACAAGATTCATAGTTAGGAAAAAAAATAGTATGAGAGAGGAATCATGTTAGACAGTTTATTCCCATTACTGAGGGTGGTCAGTGGGATGTACCTGATGGCGAAAAAGAATGTGTATCAGCTTATTGAATGCTATCTACAAAAATTCCATTTCTACCAAGTTTGACAACCAAAAGAGGTTGAACGATTAAACACAGTATTAATGACTTTGGTGATAGAGTCCACAAGAGATCAGTATGCAAAATTCTGAGAATCCAATTGATGCCTGTAATGAGAACTTTTATTGTCATTTGAGTGATCAAAATGTTTCATTTAAACACTTGTGAAAGCTGAAATGTGAAGAGCAAAATATCAGCAGTTGTTAGCAGTAATGATTTTTAAATCAGGATCATTAACCAAACCGATTTCTGAAAGAATTGGGGACAAGTAGGGTTGCAATTGCAAATCAGTTTAGAAGGGTGTTTAGAATGAAAAAGAAAAGAAAAGAGATATTGACTGATGATTGAAGAGTTCAGGCTCAAAAATATTGACTTCAAACTTTTAAGTAGATGCACCATTGACTGGGATCCAAATTCTCAGTGCATTCCTTTTCCTGGAGAAGTTGAACTCAACTTAGCTCATACTGAATTCACAGGAGCTTCAGGGGAGTTCAGATTAGCACAACAGGGGGGCAAAGCAAGATCATATTGTGGCCTTTTAATGCTCTCTGTGTTCAGTGCCTCAGAAGTCAGTGGGAATGCTCAGTGTGGAGAAGCTCAATAGGAGTAATGAATAAGGAGAGTACATCTGTATCTTTTTTCTGCCCTGCGTGGCAGACTGAACTCACATATAATGAATGAGCTAATTCATCACTTGGAGTTCATTATTAGAAAGCATTGTGTAAGCAGATTATTAACAATTTAAAGTTTGTAACTTTTCAACTCCAAGGAGTGCTCATTTTATCACCTTGTCTAGAAATACTCTGGTAAACCAGATTTCTCATTTATAGTTTTGAAGCAATGTGCGACTTATCAGCTCTGACTTCAATACTTACGTCATAAAATAGATTTGAGTATCAATGTATTAGCATACTTATCGTGCCTTCCTTTGTAACCAGTGTGAAAATAAAGCTCAACAAATGCTATATTTTCCCCAACTATTACTTTATTTATAATACTGAGTTTAACAAATGCTATATTATTTCCTTTAGATTTCAAACTTCTCTAATATTGGCAAAATTAAATGTAATGATTCCTTCAGAATCAGAGGGATAAAGTATCTTGAAATGTGAACCATTTGATTATTTCTCTAATGCACTAACTTTTAAGACAAATAGCCATATAGTAATTGTATTGTAAAGATTTTCAAAAAACTAAAATCGAGAGATCTTAGAATGTATTCAGTTTGATATCACTGAAATTTGTCAATGATTCCATGAGAGAGTGTGTAATCTAGGAAAGATTCCAAAGACTAATAAAAGATCACATTTAGTAATCTTTTCTCAAAGAAATATTGGGGAAACTCTCAAACTCTTTTTCTGACCATAATGTTTTGAGACCCTATAATCCAAAGACTGTCAGTTAATTCACATGAAAATTTGTCCTTTTGTCAGTTGAGGGGGCAATGATGGTATTCTAGTGTTGGTCATTTAGAAAGCAAGACTGGAGAAAATGTGACAGTAGTGGTGATGAGAAAGGAAATTTAGTCAAAGAAAGATATAAAGCTCCATAGTACCATGCTTCATATTCTGACCACTTCCTCACAGATAGCTTCTGGGATGCCCAGCAATTCACTTAGTAGCTGTGTTCATGTAGCTTGTGCAAGTTAGGAAGAGCTACAGGAAAACCTGCCCCTCAAAGGGGTCTGTAAAAGAGAGAAAGGAACAGGAATTTACTTGTATAGATATATCCCATCTGCCACTTACCACCAGGTAAGGTTTATCCAACAGGGAATGTACTCCACTGCACTTATGAATTGTTTCAGGTGCCCTTTGATGGCCACTCATGAAGACCCATGGATTTATATTTAAGCCTAAAAGTAACAAAGGCTATTCTGCATGGATGGAACTTGATACATGAGGCCCAGAATTTCAATGTGTGCTTATCTACCTCAGGAAACTCAGGAAAGCAGTCATTCACAAGCTGACACACTTTTTCATTTTTAGCACCCTTGTCTCAGAAATCTTTGCATGGTGCCCCAATGCAAAAAGAAGTAGTTAATAATGTATATTATTGCAAAGTTAGAGACGAACAGTATGATAAGTATTATGTCCTAAGAACTCAATGATCATTTTTAAAAAGGAATGTAAAGTAAAGGAAAATATAACATTATAATTTCATCCTTAAAAAACACAATTTATTACTAGGAGGTGTGCTGCATAATTTTTCAAGCCTTGGAATTACACTCTATACCACCATTGTTATTACCTATTGCACATTGAGTCTGATAGTATTTTTGCAAAGATACGACACCATCAAAGGTGTATATAGTTATAGTTATATATATCCCATATCCTCTCCTTCACTGGGAAACATTCCTACCCACTCCTCCAGGACCCATTTTTCTGATTCTCCCCCTGGGGACTTCCCTAATCCTACATGGCAGTACAAATTTTTAAAAAAGGAAGATAAAATAATCTGGAGTTTAAATTGTGACCTACTCCAGATTTATAGATTAGAGGATATCTGACAAATGACAAGAATTTTTTAAAAGTGTAACATGTCCTGCAGAACCTCTGTGCAGTTCTGTAATACTCTAGGGCATCTTGGCACATGGTTTAGAAACCCTTGATGCTAGCAAAGGCAACACAGGTAGCACATTATAAAACCAGGGGTTGGATAATGGAATGTGAGATAGCCCAACAAGCCTATGCCCCTTCAGAATTATTTCTACTTTTTTTTTTTATGATCAAGACCCTTAGTATTATCAAGTAAACAAATAGCTAACTGTATAGCATTGTAGAATATAGACTCAATGTATGATATAGTTCTGGATTCTGACTCTTTCAACAAAATCTTACTTGTTTAACTACAGAAAGATTTTCAAAGCCCAAGTTTGCTCATCTATAAAATGAGACTAGTGGAATATTCTCCTTCATGAATTTTCTGGGAATATTAAATGAGCTATTTCTTTAAAGCACTTTGCCCAGGATCTGGCTCATAGTAATTTCCCAGTGACTCTTACACTGCTGTTGCTAGTGGTATCCTGATGATCCAATAAGCCCAATTCCCTTCCAGCCACTAATACCACCATTTGTTAGAATCTCTCCCTTGAATTTGTGATACCCTTGCCTTCACTCTGTTCCTAAGAACAGAGGCATATTCCAGGTAAGAGGATAAGAACAAATTCTAGGAAATTTAGAGAGGTTGACCACCACATCTGGAGCAACTTGGACACAGTGTTGTTGAAAGCCATGTGTGGTTGCTTGAAAACCCATGCTGTTTCAGTTATGGATCATCAGTTACTCTGAGCAGATAAAGTACAACTCCAAACATACAGGGTCCAGTTAAACTCAAACTACAGTTGAAAACTACAGATAATTCAACATCTTGATGAAACTTGTGTATTGGGTTTGTCCCAATTGTTTACCTCAATATTGATACATATGTTTCAGCAACTGGTTGTGTTTTTGATCCCATGTGTTAGATTATCATTCACCCTTGGACTTTTGTATGTTGTTTCTTCTCTTTGTGCATGGGATGTCTTATGTCAATGTTAGACCTCAGATTATAGATGAGGACACTGTATTTTTGTCTAATACCTCAGTCAAAGACCATCCCTAGTCTCCAACAGGACTGTTTATTCAAGGATATGCCAACATGTCATGATGTCACTAAATGCACCATGATGTGGTAAAAGTAATGGCTAAAGTCATATAGTCTCATTTGGAAGCAACCTCATGGGTCTACATTCAAAAGTTTAATTCACTCAACAAAGTCTGCCAAGTGCACCTACCATATGCCCAGTAAAGGGAAAAGGGAATGGATGTGAATCAGTTAAAATAAATTCCATGCAGGTATTGATTAATTGAAAGATGTGACACTCAGAATATGTTACATGGAGAAGTTGCTTTAAAGTCATCAATATGTCAATAATTATCTCATCTCACTCTTCTAAAATAAAGAATTTGGATGTTAAAAATTATCAGTGTATGCATGTGTGATGCAAGAGAGAAGTAGAGAAAGAAATAGACAAGGTTAGAGGTGGGGGAGAAATACACACACACACACAAACACACACACACAAAATCTAAGAATATCCCTCTTTCTTAGATCATTGAAAATGCTTGCAGTTGAATATTTACAGCAATTCAAAAAGGAGCTGCCACAAAACCAGAGGCAGCCATGTAGAAACTTGCTGTTAATGTAGTCAGATAATACAGGTACAGATTTACTTTTCTGGAAATATTAGAATCTCATTGTTCCTTTAATCCTGGATTCAAGTGAAAATTTCCTGATTTTTTATTTGGGAATGAAATTTTATTTCCTCTAGTTCTAATCTGTCTCTAGTGGTCTTATTCCAAGGAGATCCATCCACAAAAGCAAAATGAATTGTAAGCAGGTTTGCCATATTTATGCATTTGCTTTATTTCTCTAATATAATACCCATTCCATTCTACTTGAATTATGGTGGCTTATATATTTGTCTTTCCCACTAGATTTGTAAGTCTCTTTTGGCCAGAAGCCATTAATTTATTTTGCCTTCTTGATTTAAGGAGATTAGAACCTCAAAAAATATTATTATATTTCTTTGACGTGTAACAGTTTACAAAGTGCTTACATGTACACTAAGTGGTTGACATTCTCCATTTGATAAACAAAGTCAACGGACTATGTGCCATTATTTCCATTTTATTGATGAAATAACCATGACTTATGGAAAGCTTGCATAAATATAATGGAAGGACTATGACTTCAACTCAAGTTTCCAGAACCAAGTCCAGTATACATTTTTTGTACCATGTTTATCTCAACGCATTATTCCAGAAACATCACATAATACATCCTTAAATATATTTTAATGAATATGATAGACTTTTTAAAAATCCTTATGTTATTTTTCAGGGAAAAAAAAAAGGTAGAACTAACATTTTTGAAAAAGAGGCTATGTCTTCAGACATGAATCCCTCAAAATGACAAAGAAGATACTAGTAGAGTGTGAAACTGCCCTAGTTTTTCTAGTGTTCACTTTTCTTGGGTCTAATTATGCATGAAATATGCAAATCACAACTTTCTGAATGTACACAGATTCCACAAACAAACACAAGTGCATTTTCAAGAGCGACTTTAATTTTCCTTCTTTTCATCCTAATTGACAACATTCATAGAAGGAACACAGTTTGAGCAGTAAAAAAGTCAGGAAAATTAAATACAGAAACAGTCTGAACTGTATAATATGTCTCCTCTTTCATTAAAAGAATGAAATATTGTCAGTGCCCTTTATAGTTTTAATTAAGTATGTCAGTATAATACTTAATTGAGAGAAATATGCAAATGATTGTTGCTTTATAAGGCCAAAGCTAAATAAACACGGCATACTGCAAGCACCCATCTCATTATATGTCTATGCAGAAGTCTTGTACAGATTAAGTTATTATAGGTAATTTTTTTTGACCTAAAAAGTTATTCCCAACCTTTTCGTGCCTAGGGATCTGAATGAGAAATACTACCTAATTTGCATTTTTTCACTATTATCATGCAATATTCTTTTTGGGGAGAATTAATATGAATAATTCCAGTGGCCGGCATATTCCATCTTTGTGAACTCATGTGTGACTATGAGGAACAGATCGGGCTGCGCTACCATCTCTCCCTGAGTACCAATCTAATATGACTGATTTAAACTTGCAAAAAGTGAATGTATCACATCTTTCTAGACACTAAGAACAAGCAGACATGGGAGATACTGAAAGACTGAGGACTACGACAAAACTTGTTATATAAGGATTACTGTGTCTAAACCATCACAGTCAGATGCATGTTGCAAACTTAATCTGTCTTCTACTGCTCCCTCTCCACTTCCCCGTAGTTCACCCAAGCCATACTACTAACTCTTCTTCAATATGCATATTCCTCTGCCTTTACCCTGTGTGTTTGCAGCAGTCTTTGAGAATGTCCTGTCTCTTCTCTGCCTCTTGACATTTTACTCTTTTCCATCTAGTTTAAATATCTTGACTTCTACAACCTTCTCTGTTTCCCTCAGAGATAATTTGTGCCTCCTTTATGACTTCTTTAGCCCTATCCACTTATGGGTGGTGTAACTGTTATTGTAATACTTTGCCATTAATTTGCTTTGTAATGCTATCATCAACCCCTCTGCAGCCGCTGCAAAACTGTGTTGTTTTTTTTTTACCACTCTGAAGCTATTGTTATTCATCTTTTTATGGTCTAATCCCCCTGTCCCATGGAAATTTAATAGGCATTTGATAAATACCGCAATTTAAAGTTCCTTTGTGTGACACCTTTATTGCTAAGTGTCTGAGACATATTATTGATAAAGATTGTAATAGGTATAGTTTTTGGGGAAATATTCAAATATTCATTGGGCAATATATTCAACAGAATTAAAGTGATTTTCTATGCATACAAAGGGCTAAAGAAATGTGTTTTGACCTTGAGTTTTTTAAATCATTGATGACAATTTAAAACATTCCTAACCGTTCTAGTTATACTGACAACCTTTTCCTCATCATAGAAGAACATTCTGAAATGCTGTGTCCTATGTGAATCTGATGAAGGGGGTCTGTTCATAACCTCTTACAAAGATAAACCCCTGTTAGTAGTCAATGTAAGTAATTATTTTTAATTATTTATTTTTTCATGCTTTTCTATAATAGGAATACCTATTTTCAGGCTGAGAAAGAAGTACTGATTTCACTGATATCTGGAATGGAACCAATTTCTTGAACCCAGAAGGAGCTCTCTTTACAGTGGGTCTTGGCATATGCATTCCCTCAACCTTACTTGCTTTTCCCCTTCTTCTTCACCTGTGTAGCTCCATCTTGTCTATCAATAGGCATGGTAACCATCACTTTTCTTTTACAAGCCTTCTTGGACTGCCCCCAAATACTTTAAAAAAGTCCCTAATCTATGCCCCAATAATATGGTCTTCACTCCTTGTTTTCATTCACTTATTAACCTTTCCACTCAACAAATATTTACTGAGAACTGCCTTTATATTTGGAACTGAGGGCACAAGGGTGTGTAGTAGAACCCAGGATGTCTTTCCTGTTGGAGTTGAGTCTGGTTTAGGAATTCCTCTCACATAAGATGTTTCAGACAATATTACTTGTGTTTGCCTCCCCTGTTAGGCTCTGAAATCTACTCTGGGACAGAGGCTTCATCTCTTATTGCATCCCAAGCACCTGGGGCTTGAGAAAGGGGGTGCTTAGTAAATGTTTGACTGGATGGGTACCCATTCAGTGTTTAATCTCATTCTCACTCCATCGAGCAGGAAATATTTGGTAAATGCCTCAATTCTCAGGGGTCCAGAGAGAGTTAGAAATACATTTCATATCTTTCCGCAATATTCTGTATGAAACCAGAGCTTGCTGAATGTTCTTTATTTAGTTGAAGGCCACTAAGAATTTATCTGTATACTGTAATACCTATGAATGAGTGTAGAGGCTGTTATTGTATCACCATTTGTGGATTCTGAGTCTCTCCCATTGAGTATTTAATCACACTTCAGCCCCTGTGATTCACCTCCGGGAAAGTATGGCCTGGTCAATGTTGGGGCACAGACGTTAAGATGAACAATATAGATCAATGAGCATGTATATAAGTGCAACTTCCAATAACTTGATTCATGCTGTTAATGCATAATTTCTCTCTTGCCCCAACAATTGATAATAAGATTGAGAGCCATTCAATCAATATTTGGAACATATTGAAGATGCTTCCCAGTAAGTTCTTAATGGGTAAGGGTGACACTTGTCTTGTTTTTAAGTAAGGGGACTTCAATCCTAATAGTGACTGAGAACTCAGCACGTGGTTGCACTCCTGCTGGCATGTACAATGAAAGCCTTCTGTAGGGGACTCAGGCTTTGTGGTTCACTAGTCCACTTACTTCCAAGTGGACACCAAATGCTTGACACTGGAGATAAAAGGTAATACAGAAAAAAACACCAGACACCCAAAGAGCAATTCTTACAGAACTTAAAATGCAAAAGCTGATGCAATTATAAGTACATGTGTTTTAATTTGCCAAGAAACTCAAGAATTATAATCATCTCTTGCTTACTACCTATACTCTATCTTCTTTTCAGAAGAGCACCTTGGAATAATTTATATCTGATATTAATGAAATGACTTTGCAACTCTTAGTTGTCCTAAAAATAATTAGTGTTGTATGATCTAAAATAAGTACAGGATGCATTTGCCACCATTTTATCCATGACGAAATCTAACCTTAAACAGTTTTTTTTTTAAAGATTTTATTTATTTATTTGTCAGAGAGAGAGCAAGCACAGGCAGACAGAGTGGCGGGCAGAGGCAGAGGGAGAAGCAAGCTCCCTGGCGAGCAAAGAGCCTGATGCAGGACTCGATCCCAGGATGCTGGGACCATGACCTGAGCCTAAGGCAGCCGCTTAACCAACTGAGCCACACAGGCGTCCCTAACCTTAAACAGTCTTAGTAGACTCATGACTGGTAGCAGACAATATGGATGTGGGGACAACACCCATTCCCTAATCTTGTTTTACTTGATACTTCCACTTAAAAAGGCTGGAAAAGCTTAATATGCATGGTCCCACTTCTCTGCAGCCAGAGTGGTGACACATTTCTCTAGTATTATGGTTAACAGTGTGTATTCTGAAAGAAAATTCTTCAGTTTAAGTCCCATCTCTCCAACTCACTAGCTATACAACTTTGGGCAAGGAATGACCTCAGTTCCTTTTTCTTTCTACTGAATGGAGAACCAGAATATCTAACTCATGTAGTTACAGCAAGGTAGATGTTTAAATGAATTATATATAAAGCATGCTTAGAATAGTGCCTAACAAATAGGAAGTGCTATATGTGTGTAAACTATCCTTATTACTTTCATTGTTGTTGTTGTTAACCTTGTCAAAGGAGGTAGAGCTAGAAATTTGCTGTGACATTAATAAAGCTGTTTTACTTTCCTAATAAAATAAAAAGTTTTTGCTGGTATTACACTACCTCATGTGACTCTAATGCCAGCAGGGAATCGGGAAATAATATTTGTAGCTGGAATAGATGGGACAGACATTATGAAGATATAAAGATTTGGGAAAAGTTCAAGAGATTTGGAGAGAAGCCGACTTTGAACCCAAACCAACAGCTACCTACCCCCCAACTAGATGTTTAAACCACTGTAACCAAGTTTTACGTTAGCTAAAATCTAAAGCACTTTTTGCTGATATACTTGTGGAACTGTTCTGACAGCTAAGTCTTATTACAGCCAATATTATGTAAAATGTTCTCTTCTTATCAAAGCGATCAAAGAGAAGGACCAGATTTTATGAAGTATTTCAAACATAGCCTCTGGAAAAACTTAGATCTTTCTGGGTTAAAAGACTCTGTCCCACAGTTAACATTATGTATTACTGCCCATTTTGCTTATGACATTACGTTAATTGTCCAGATCATGCGTGTTGAGAGAGCAACTTTTTTTCTAAACTACTGAAGACTTTGGCAGCTTTAGAGAGAGACCTTCTTCTTATGGACTATTTTATGTTAGCTATGACATTTAAATTTCACTGTGGATATGTATATGCCTGGTCCTGTGCTAGCCAGCCTTCAGGACGGCCCCACTCATATCTGTCTCCCAGGGTTCACATCTTCATGTAGTTTCCTCCCATGGGATGCAAAAATTGGACTGTATGACTAACAGCATTTGTGTATCATGTGCACAACTAGATTATAAACGACACGGTTTCTGTCTTGGACTTTCTTTTGCTAGCCAGCTCTCTTAGATCACTCACTCTGGGCAAAGCAAATTGCCATGTCATGAAAGCACTTAGGTTTCCTTGGGAGAGGCCCACATGGCAAGGAACAGAGGTCTCTGTCCAAAAGCCAGTGAAGAACTGAGACTTGACAGCGGTCACAGGAATGAGCTTGGCAGGTAATTCTTCAGTCTCTGTTAAGCCCTGAGATGACTGCCTTCCACCCAACAGCTTACCTGAAAATTCTAGAGAGATTCTAAACTCAAACTACTCAGCTAAACCACCCCTACAGTCTGTCCCTCATAAATCCCCACATGAGATAATAGATGTTGGTTGTTTTAAGCAACTTCTTAGAGTTTTGTTTTGGTTTTGTTTATTTGTTTAGCAATACTAGTTTTGTTTATTTGTTTAGCAATACTAGTATTTGCTAAAATAAAGTTTAAGGCCTCACTCTTAAATAATGTTACAATAATGTGTTCAAGGTCTGTAATACCTCAGGTGCGCTTTGTGAAATCTAAGTAATACTCTGCTCTGAGAAAGAGGTATGGGTATGTATGTAAATATACACTCATGTATCTGTATAGGTGTGTGTATTCATAAATATACATGTCTGTGTGTAACAGTAGTCCATGGAACTTAAGCAACAAATACTCATATATATTAAATGAGAAAAGAGAGGCCATGTACCTTGAGTCAGATAGATAGCACGACTCCCTGAGTTTCCAACTATATTACAAAGAGATTCTTTTCCTAACTTTAATTCCAGAAAAGACCCAAAGAATCGTAATTCATAGAGATGTTAGAAAAGAAAAAAACACGATGAATGTAAAATACCCAGGGCAAAACTTGGTGCATTTTCAGTACCCTATAAGTGTGTGTCTCCTTCTTCTTTAAAAAAACAAAAAAACAAAAAAACAAAAAAAATCTGAATTATAATTTAAGGAGACTAAAAAAGTATTTTGCTCATATTCTAAAACTATGCATGTCACCATTTAACCATTGAAAACAATTTACTCTATTAAAAAGATACCTTAACAATCATGTATTATACATACTATATAGCCATACTATAAAGGCAATTTACTTTCATTCATATATATTGATGCTAGGGACCTACTCAAGTAAAACACAGTTGTAGTTTAATCTAACAGTGATGAATTACTGGAGTGAATTCATGCAAACAGGGAAATTGAAATTAAATTCATCACACCAAGGAAAACACTTCCTACCCATGTAAATTAGCAGCTTTTCCGCTAAAATCAATTTGTTTTGGTAAATTATGCAAAAATCCTCAAAGGGTTTAGGTAAGTAATTTATTATACTCTTGGCTGTTTCATAATGTTAGGAAATAAAATGTATTCACACAATATTAGATGGCATAAGCTGAGAGCTTTAGTGACAATTTTTGTTTATTACAATTAATCTAACTTGACTGCACTGTCAGAACACCCACATTATATGGGACATATAATTTTTGTGTCGGTGCTTAGAAGATGTGGCATTAAAAAAATACTCTCTCTTTTTAGACTGCTATTTCCCGAAACATTTTATGGCAAAGGTCAGTAACTTCAATGAAAAAAAATGCCTTGAATTCTGTGCATTCTGTAGTTCTGAGAGAGAAAATCTCCTTCCTAATTGGGCAAAAGAATACAGTTTTGTACAATGCTGTTGTGGAATTGTGAGTGTAATGTAAAAAGGACGTGTTTGTTTAGCAGAATATTTTATGGTGGCGTGTCACCTGTAGTGACATGCAACATCCAAGAATTTTTCTTTAGCAGAAAAATTTAGCTATCTGTAATAATCTATCTTTCACTTTTTATCAAATTGTTCAGGTTATGTGAATCATTTTAATTTACATGTATTTACTACCCTCTGTTCTACTATATATGAGAGCAATTTTAGAAACATAATTTCTTATCTAAACTACTGAAATAGCCAAACTAATGGTCTCATCTCTCTCATTTTATTCCCCTGAGTCCCTTTTCCACAGGGTTTGCTTAAGGAAATAAGTCAAAGAAAGCCAAATACTGTATGATTTCACTTATACGTGGAATCTAAAAAAAAAAAACAAAACAAAACAGACAAAACAGAAACAGACTCGTAAATACAGAGAACAAACTGCTGGTTGCCAGAAAGGAGGGGAACAGGAAGATAGGCAAAATAGGTGGAGGAAATGAAGAGGTACCAACTTCAAGTTATAACATTAATAAGTCATGAGGATGACAAGTACAGCTAGGGCACATGGTCAATAATATTGTGATAATTTTCAGTGGTGATGGATTGTAACTATATTTATTAAGGTGAGTATTTCATAATGTACATAATAGTCAAACTGTTATGTTGTATACCTGAAAATAATATACCATTGAATGGCAATTATACTTCAATTAAAAAATTTTAAATGAGAAGAAAACATGAAAATGATAGCAGGAAGTGGTACAGCACTCCACTGCATGAGGTCATTTAGTGGTTGACTCTAACCACAGTATGAATACTCACCTTATAGAGTATCCCATAAGACCCATTACATGGTTACGTTAAGCTACTTGCCAAGTCTTTTTTTTTTTTTTTTTTTTTTGGCCCAGGCCCTAGTGGCTCTTCCTTTTTTTTTTAATTTAAGCTTTTTTATTTAAACATATAATGTAACCCCACCCCCCTCTCCCAACCCCTCTTTCCCCCCGACCCCCCTCAGTTTGTTTTATGACATTAAGAATCTCTTTTGGTTTGTCTCCCTCCCGATCCCATCTTGTTTCATTTTTTCTTTTCCTACCACCTTAACCCCCACTCCCATTGCATCTCCACTTCCTCATATCAGGGAGATCATGTGATAGTTGTCTTTCTCCACTTGACTTATTTCACTAAGCATAATACGCTCTAGTTCCATCCATGTCGTTGCAAATGGTAAGATTTCATTTCTTTTGATGGCTGCACAGTATTCCATTGTATATATATACCACTTCTTCTTTATCCATTCATCTGTTGATGGACATCTAGGTTCTTTCCATAACTTGGCTATTGTGGACATTGCTGCTATAAACATTCGGGTACACGTGCCCCTTTGGATCACTAAGTTTGTATCTTTAGGGTAAATACCCAGTAGTGCAATTGCTGGGTCATAAGGTAGCTCTATTTTCAACTTTTTGAGGAACCTCCATGCTGTTTTCCAAAGTGGTTGCACCAGCTTGCATTCCCACCAACAGTGTAGGAGGGTTCTCCTTTCTCCACATCCTCGCCAGCATTTGTCATTTCCTGACTTGTTCATTTTAGCCATTCTGATGGTGTGAGGTGATATCTCATTGTGGTTTTGATTTGTATTTCCCTGATGCCCAGTGATGTGGAGCCCTTTTTCATGTGTCTGTTTGCCATCTGGATGTCTTCTTTGCAGAAATGCCTGTTCATGTCCTCTGCCCACTTCTTGATTGGATTATTTGTTCTTTGGGTGTTGAGTTTGCTAAGCTTTTTGTAGATTTTGGATACTAGCCCTTTATCTGATATGTCGTTTGCAAATATCTTCTCCCATTCTGTCAGTTGCCTTTTGGTTTTGTTGACTGTTTCCTTTGCTGTGCAAAAGCTTTTGATCTTGATGAAGTCCCAATAGTTCATTTTTTTCCCTTGCTTCCCTTGCCTTTGGCATTGTTCCTAGGGAGAAGTTGCTGCGGCTGAGGTCGAAGAGGTTGCTGCCTGTGTTCTCCTCAAGGATTTTGATGGATTCCTTTCTCACGTTGAGGTCCTTCATCCATTTTGAGTCTATTTTCGTGTGTGGTGTAAGGAAATGGTCCAACTTCATTTTTTTGCATGTGGCTGTCCAATTTTCCCAACACCATTTGTTGAAGAGGCTGTCTTTTTTCCATTGGATGTTCTTTCCTGCTTTGTCAAAGATTAGTTGACCATAGAGTTGAGGGTCTATTTCTGGGCTCTCTATTCTGTTCCATTGATCTATGTGTCTGTTTTTGTGCCAGTACCATACTGTCTTAATGATGACAGCTTTGTAGTAGAGCTTGAAGTCTGGAATTGTGATGCCACCAACTTTGGCTTTCTTTTTCAATATTCCTTTGGCTATTCGAGGTCTTTTCTGGTTCCATATAAATTTTAGGATTATTTGTTCCATTTCTTTGAAAAAATTGGATGGGATTTTGATAGGCATTGCATTAAATGTGTAGATAGCTTTAGGTAGCATAGACATTTTCACAATATTTATTCTTCCAATCCATGAGCATGGAACATTTTTCCATTTCTTTGTGTCTTCCTCAATTTCTTTCATGAGTACTTTATAGTTCTCTGAGTATAGATTCTTTGCCTCTTTGGTTAGGTTTATTCCTAGGTATCTTATGGTTTTGGGTGTAATTGTAAATGGGATTGACTCCTTAATTTCTCTTTCTTCTGTCTTGTTGTTGGTGTAAAGAAATACAACTGATTTCTGTGCATTGATTTTATATCCTGACACTTTACTGAATTCCTATTCAAGCTCTAGCAGTTTTGGAGTGGAACCTTTTGGGTTTTCCACATATAGTATCCTATCATCTGTAAAGAGCGATAGTTTGACTTCTTCTTTGCTGATTTGGATGCCTTTGATTTCTTTTTGTTGTCTGATTGCTGAGGCTAGGACTTCTAGTACTATGTTGAATAGCAGTGGTAATAACAGACATCCCTGCCGTGTTCCTGACCTTAGCGGAAAAGCTCTCAGTTTTTCTCCATTGAGAATGATACTTGCCATGGGTTTTTCATAGATGGCTTTGATAATATTGAGGTATGTGCCTTCTATCCCTACACTTTGAAGAGTTTTGATTAGGAAGGGATGCTGTACTTTGTCAAATGCTTTTTCAGCATCTATTGAGAGTATCATATGGTTCTTGTTCTTTCTTTTGTTAATGTATTGTATCACATTGATTGATTTGTGGATGTTGAACCAAACTTGCTGCCCTGGAATAAATCCCACTTGGTCATGGTGAATAATCCTTTTAATGTACTGATGGATCCTATTGGCTAGTATTTTGGTGAGAGTTTTCGCATCTGTGTTCATCAAGGATATTGGTCTGTAATTCTCTTGTCTGGTTTTGGGATCAAGGTGATGCTGGCCTCATAAAATGAGTTTGGAAGTTTTCCTTCCATTTCTATTTTTTGGAACAGTTTCAGGAGAATAGGAATTAATTCTTCTTTAAATGTTTGGTAGAATTCCCCTGGAAAGCCATCTGGCCCTGGGCTTTTGTTTGTTTGGAGATTTTTGATGACTGTTTCAAACTCCTTACTAGTTATGAGCCTATTCAGGTTTTCTAATTCTTCCTGGTTCAGTTTTGGCAGTTTATATGTCTCTAGGAAAGCATCCATTTCTTCCAGATTGTCAAATTTGTTGGCATAGAGTTGCTCATAATATGTTCTTATGATTGTTTGTATTTCTTTGGTGTTGGTTGTGATCTCTCCTCTTTCATTCATGATTTTATTTATTTGGATCCTTTCTCTTTTCTTTTTGATAAGTCTGGCCAGGGGTGTATCAATCTTATTAATTCTTTCAAAGAACCAGCTCCTAGTTTCGTTGATTTGTTCTATTGTTTTTTTGGTTTCTATTTCATTGATTTCTGCTTTGATCTTTATTATTTCCCTTCTCCTGCTGGGTTTAGGCTTTCTTTATTGTTCTTTCTCGAGCTCCTTTAGGTGTAGGGTTAGGTTGTGTATTTGAGACCTTTTCTGTTTCTTGAGATAGGCTTGTATCGCTATATATTTTCCTCTCAGGACTGCCTTTGCTGTGCCCCACAGATTTTGGACCATTGTGTTTTCATTATCATTTGTTTCCATGGTTTTTTTCAATTCTTCCTTAATTTCCTGGTTGACCCATTCATTCTTAAGAAGGATGCTGTTGAGTCTCCATGTATTTATGCTCTTTCCAAATTTCCTCTTGTGATTGACTTCTAGCTTCAGAGCATTGTGGTCTGAAAATATGCAGGGAATGATCCCAATCTTTTGATACCTGTTGAGACCTGATTTATGACCCAGGATGTGATCTATTCTGGAGAATGTTCCATGGGCACTAGAGAAGAATGTGTATTCTGTTGCTTTGGGATGGAATGTTCTGAATATATCTGTTATGTCCATCTGGTGCAGTGTGTCATTTAAGACCTTTATTTCTTTATTGATCTTTTGCTTGGATGATCTGTCCATTTCAGTGAGGGGCGTGTTAAAGTGCCCTACTATTATTGTACTATTGTCAATGTGTTTCTTTGATTTTGTTATTAATTGGTTTATAGAGTTGGCTGCTCCCATGTTAGGGGCATAGATATTTAAAATTGTTAGATCTTCTTGTTGGACAGACCCTTTGAGTATGATATAGTGTCCTTCCTCATCTCTTATTATAGTCTTTGGCTTAAAATCTAATTGATCTGATATAAGGATTGCCACCCCAGCTTTCTTCTGATGTCCATTAGCATGGTAAATTGTTTTCTACCCCCTCACTTTCAATCTGGAGGTGTCTTCGGGTCTAAAATGAGTTTCTTGTAGGCAGCATATTGATGGTTTTGTTTTTTTTTTATCCATTCTGAAACCCTGTGTGTTTTGATTGGAGCATTTAGCCCATTTACATTCAGGGTAACTATTGAGAGATATGGATTTAGTGCCATTGTATTGCCTGTAAGGTGATTGTTACTGTATATTGTCTCTGTTCCTTTCTGATAATACCTTTAGGGTCTCTCTTTGCTTAGAGGACCCCTTTCAGTATTTCCCATAGCGCTGGTTTGGTGTTTGCAAATTCTTTCAGTTTTTGTTTGTCCTGGAAGCTTTTTATCTCTCCTTCTATTTTCAATGATAACCTAGCTGGATAAAGTATTCTTGGCTGCATGTTTTTCTCGTTTAGTGCTCTGAATATACCATGCCAGTTCTTTCTGGCCTGCCAGGTCTCTGTGGATAAGTCTCCTGCCAATCTAATATTTTTACCATTGTATGTTACAGACTTCTTGTCCCGTGCTGCTTTCAGGATTTTCTCTTTGTCGCTAAGACTTGTAAATTTTACTATTAGATGGCGGGGTGTGGACCGATTCCTATTGATTTTGAGGGGTATTCTCTGCACTTCCTGGATTTTGATGCTTGTTCCCCTTGCTATATTAGGGAAATTCTCTACAATAATCCTCTCCAGTATACCTTCTGCTCCTATTTCTCTTTCTTCTTCTTCTGGAATCCCAATTATTCTAATGTTGTTTCGTCTTATGGCATCACTTATCTCTCGAATTCTCCCCTCGTGGTCCAGTAGTTGTTTGTCTCTCTTTTGCTCAGCTTCTTTATTCTCTGTCATTTGGTCTTCTATATCACTAATTCTTTCTTCTGCCTCATTTATCCTAGCAGTAAGAGCCTCCATTTTTGATTGCACCTCATTAATACCTTTTTTTATTTCAACTTGATTATACTTTAGTTCTTTTATTTCTCCAGAAAGGGCTTTTATTTCTCCTGACAGGGTTTCTCTAATATCTTCCATGCCTTTTTCAAGCCCGGCTAGAACCTTGAGAATCATCATCCTGAATTCCAGATCTGACATATTACCAATGTCTGTATTGATTAGGTCCCTAGCCTTCAGTACTGCCTCCTGTTCTTTTTTTTTTTTTTTGTGGTGAGTTTTTCTGCCTTGTCATTTTGTCCAGATAAGAATCCGCTGTTCTCCTTGTTAAGTGAACTTGGTCTTGGCTGGATTTCTTGTTGATCTTCTGGGGGAGGGGCCTGTTGTAGTGATTCTCAAGTGTCTCTGCCCCAGGCAGAATTGTACCGCCCTTACCAGGGGCCGGGCTAAGTAATCCTCTCAGGTTCGCTTTCGGGAGCTTTTGTTCCCTGAACACTTTCCGTAGAGTTCCAGAGGATGGGAATGAAAATGGCGGCCTCCCAATCTCCGGCTGGGAGGAGCCGAGAGCTAGGGGCCCCAGTCTTCAGTGTGCCTTCAGAGAAAAGCGCTTAATCACTCCCGTCTCCCCAGCCTCCTGCCGCATTTGGAGAAAATCGTTCGTAATCAATCCCGTCTCACTGGCTTCTGGCTGTGCTCCGAGCTCACCCAGCCTGTGACCAAGCATCTCTGTCTCTGGCAGAGTCCCACCTGGAGTCTCCAAACCCCATAGATCCCTGAGCTCTCCCAGGTCGGAGTCTCCCCGGATCTTGTGGGGACCCCTCGCACAGAGCACCGGCCCGTGTCACAGACCACGGCTCTAGGACACCCCGAGACCTCACTCTTTGGCTTTGTCTCTGCAGCTGGGTTCCCCATTCTAATACCTGTGAGCTCTGTGACACTCAGACACCCCCGATCCTTCTGTGACCCCGCAGGACCTGAGTCCACGCTGTCCCCGCGAAGTCTTCACCCCAGTTTAGCCTCTGGAGCGATGTCCCTCCGTGGAGCAGTCTTTTAAAAGTCCTGATTTTGTGCTCTGTTGTTCCGCCACTTGCCAGGAGCCGACCCCCCCACCCCGGGGTCTATCTTCCCATCACGTTGGATTCCCTTCTCTGCTGGTCCTACCTTTTAGAAAGTGGTCGATTTTCTGTTTGTAGAATTGTTGTTTTTCTTTTTTTCGATCTCCTGTTGGATTCGTAGGTATTCGGAATGGTTTGATAGGCTATCTAGCTGATCTCCTGCTGCCTGATGTCGTCTCAGCCTGGTACTCCGCCATCTTGACTCCCTCTCTCTACTTCCCAAGTCTTAATCCTTCCTCTAGAGTCCAGTCACAACAAATTCCTTGCCTATTCTAAAACGTATTATTTTTTTCACAATACATCGTTAGTACAATGAAATATGCTCTTCTGTTCACATGGTACCTCTCTTTTTAGATCAATAAAATTTAGAAAATTTTACCCTTTTTGTTTTAATATTGTTAAAGCACCTAAAATTAAAACTGTTTTTCTGTTCTCTCTCCCTAGTATGTAACTTCTAAGAAGCTTAGCATCATACTTCCTAGGTTCACCAGTAATTCTATGTGTGCTTATGTGTGTATGCACATGCATGCATTTCAAATAATAAACTCTTTTGTACTGGCTACTTATTTACTCACATGGGCTTCTGATGTGCTTTGCCTTTTTTTTTTTTTTTAGATTTTTTTAATTTATTTATTTGAGAGAGAGAGAGAGAGAACACAAGTAGGCAGAGAGTCAGGCAGAGAGAGGGGGAAGCAGGCTCCCTGCCGAGCAGAGAGCCCGATGCGGGGCTCAAGACCTTGAGATCATGACCTGAGCTGAAGGCAGAGGTTTAACCCACTGAACCACCCAGATGCCCCGTGCTTTGCCTTTTGACCACAAACCTTGGAACCTCCACAAATCATGTGGAAATCTCAAAGGTTTTCACACTTTATCAACTCTGATTATTTGCTCTTTTGCTCACATAATTTAAGAACTAAAAATCTACTTATTAGTTTATTTATCTCTCAGATAGATTATATATCATATAATCATGATTATATAATGATGAACATCTTGAAAGTTAGAACCATGTTAAATTATGTACAGATTAAGAACATTTAACTCATGTTAGTTTGTGCTTTTGATAATATATGAGGCATAATATATTTTTGTGTACATTTGAGGAATCAAGTGGGTTTAAAAACAAATGGCCACTTTGGATGACCCATTGGTTTCAAATTACCTTGGAATCCATTCTCCATATGACCCATATAAAGATATAGGGGTTGAATTAGGCCAAGACACCTTTACCTCTGCCCCACTCAATAGCAAGGATATGATCCTGTTGTGTGATGCAAATATCTTTCTTGATAACTGGAAAAACTGAAATGTACACCTAACTGTTTTGATATAGTATATGATATTACTATAACATATAAATATTATATATACCATACTTATTATATATCAGTAAGCCATATGTTTAACAAGATTGAAATGTTGAAATGACAATGTTTCACATTCAAGGAACATGGATTCAAAGTCAAGCACTCAGTGGTTTTACTGTTGCTTTGGTGGGATTTTGTTGTCACTGATTTGTTTGTATGTGTTTTCTGGTTGAATTTACTCAGTAGTTAATAATTTTCTTCTTTGTCATGCATTTGCTACTGTGGTAATTTTAAGAATGTTTAGATCTAAACATTCTTTCTTTTAGAACCAATACTTCAGACATATTAAATGTAACAACTAATATCTTCAGCAAAGGAATTGATTTCCAAAAGAGGTTTTGAAATTGATTATTCCATATAATATTTCATTTTAAACATTTTTAAAAAACAAATTTTGATTTTGAGGTTGTGTCTTTTAAAACAATATCATTTTCAGACTTCACATTCTGTAAAGTTCATTGAGAATAAGTAATGTGTCTAAAGTGTGTAGTGAAAGAATTAAAAAAAAAAAAAACACCTGGTATTATCCAAAAGACCACGATATTAAGAGTTAAGTAGTTGTTAAGTGGCATGGGAAGTTTTCTAAAAACCCAAACCTATGTTTTTATTCCACACTTCTGGCTTTCTCAGCTTCTCTCATTAATCTTGCAGTAAATGATGCTAATATAGGAGTTGCAGGGTGCATCGGAGTCTGCTTATTCTGTTTGTGGTCCCCAGTGGGTGTGAGGTTGTAGCAATTAAGGCGGTGTGTATGCTGTTTTGAGGCACCACAAAGAGAGATTAATTAGGTTGCAAATGGTCCCAATGACATTGCCAACAGAGCCTTAGATGGGCTTGGTCCAAGGTGATTGAGTCTGAGGATATTGATGGATAGAAGATCTCAAAAGAAGGGAATAGCTATGAGAAGTAAACAGGAAGCATCTGGTGCCCGTTGCAATGAACAAGCCATGGCTATCATTGCCAGAGACTAAAAATGAACATATTCTTTGAAAACATCACTTATCAACACTAATATAAAATGAAAGGGATAATATTAGTACTAAAGAATTTGAATTTCTACTTATAATCTTCACAAAGAAAACCTTAGTCCCAGATTAGATTTATATGTTATCCATGTCAAATATTTATGGAACCAATAGTGCTATTCTTATCCAAACATTTTTCTAATACAGAGAAAAAGGGTAAAATTTATTACTCATATTTTGATAACTTGCTGCTGAATTTTACCAAAAATTTAAGGGAGAAAGAGAATGAAGGACTTTCCAGTCAACAGGTGTAGAAAAAGCTTTGGAAAAATTCAATAATCTTGGCAAAACTTTCCGCACTCAAGGAATAGAATGTAACAGACTAGAAAGAGAGAAACTTCATTTAAATGAATAAAGGGAAACTATGAGTATGGCCAGATCATAGGTCGCAGCGACATTTAATCCCTTTTCTCTTGCTAGCAGAAGAAAGTGCCATCCAATAGGGCAATCTATAACCACATGTAGCTATTGAATATTTAAAATGTGGACAGCTCTGGGCACCTGGGTGGCTCAGTCGGTTAAGCATCTGTCTTTGGCTTGGGTCACGATCTCGGGGTCCTGGGATTGAGCTCCGACACGGGCTCCCTATTCAGTGTGGGGTCGGCTTCTGCCTCACCCTCTGCCTCTCTCCCACCTCCTGCTCATGCGCTTCCTCTCTCTCTCAAATAAATAAGTAAATCTTAAAAAAAAAAAAAAAAAGACCAAAAAGTAAAATGTGACCAGCTCAGGGCTCCTGGATGACTCAGTTGGTTAAGACTCCAACTCTTGATTTCGTCTCAGGTCATGGTCTCAGGGTTGTGAGATCGAGCCCTGTGTCAGGCTCTTCCTTGGGCATGGAGCCTAAGATTCTCTCTCTTGTGCCCTCTGCCCCATACCCCACCACTGCCTCTGCATACTTTCTCCCTAAAAGAAACCAAATAAATGAAAAAAAAAATGTGGCCAGCTCAAACCAAGATGTATCATCAGTGTAAAATACAGAGTGGAGATCAAAAACTTACTTTGAAAAAGAAATGTAAAATAGTTCATTGATGATCTTTAAGTTAGAAAAATTATATTTTGGTATATTTTATTGATGAAATTCACTGTTAAATTGCATCTTTTTTTACTTATTTAATGAGGCTACTACAGTAATTAAAATTATATATACGATCCACGTTATTGTCTCACATTTTTTATGTGACAGCACTGTTCTGAGTTTTACTTGTCCATCTAATTTGATGAACACTGAAATAAGATGTGAACCAAAGGGATTCTCAATATTGAAACTTAAAAATGTTATTTTATGTGATTTTCCCTTTTCCTTATACTGGAACTGGCTCAGGTTGGGACCTCCATTTATAATCAGTTACATAAGTCTATGGACCTCCCTTTAACTAAAGTGTAAAATTTTCTTTAAAATTATTCTAAGGCCAAAACTTTCTCTCTAGCACTACCTTTTATGTAATAACCTTTAGCATTTTGTGGCCTCACAGAAGGGTTCTCTTTTTTCCTAAACTTCTTTTCTACCTGCCTGCTTTTGTTCCAACTATCTGGTTTATCTGAAATATCTTTTCTCTTCTTATTTATTTATTTTAATATTACTTCAAATACCAGCTTGACCCATCTTTGAGAACTGAACACTCACACTTCTGATCCTACCTGTCCTACCCCCAATTTTGAGCCTGTCTTTCTAAAACAGGGCTTATTTCCTCCTTATTTCAATTTTTCAGTGGTGTGTCCTATAACTGACCCTTCACTAATGAACTCTGTGATTACAAGGACCATGAGATTTCCTGCTTGCCTCATCCTTAGCACCTAACCTCGTCTGCACATGGTAGCTGTTCAGGGCTTGTTTTTCAAAATTCATTTTCATTTCTGTGGTCATGTGTATTTATTAATTTATAAGAGCAATTTGTGAAGATGTGATGTATTCATGGGTTTATTTAGAATGCCTCTTTGGAGCTGAAGTTGCCTCATTAGCAATTCACTAGGGTACTAATTGCATGTGACACCATAGATGTATTGTGTCCTATTTTCTTAATCCCTGGATGGAAATAGAGACAAGGATTGCATTTAAAACAAACATAGGATATATAGACATTTCCTTCCTGTGCTATAACTACTAGCACTTTCTGAGCAAGTAGAAAAAGTTCTTACCCCAAAAAGTGTTTTTCCCATTCCCTTTGAGAATCCACCAGATGTGATCTTTTTTCCCCTGCAGCTTAAAACTTTTAGTCTTAATTTGACTTAAGAAGTGCCTCTGATTTCTACTTTAATGTTATTAGCTAAGCACATGTTTTTTGAAGAACTAATTTTCATAAGAAATAAAGGTTGCACAACTGAATGGAGAGAGAGGATCTTCTATCTGTCTTCTATAAGACAAAAGCAGCTGCTTCTCAGGTTTGCTGGGTACTCTCTGTCTGGTTCTGAATTACCCACCACCTGCAAGTACCACATCCTTGATGACCCCCTCCATCCACAGTCCCTCTCAAATATCTTCCCACAATAGACCTTATTTATTTTAAATAGTTAGCTTCTGCATGTGCAGTATATACTCATGCAGGGTTTCATGAAGACTGAAACCTCAATCAAGATAAAGTACAGAATCACTTGAGCAAAAACTATACTCTCATCTTAACCATCCCAGCATCAATTTTACTGTCAGACAATTTAAACAAACGGTTTAAGAGTTGACCACTCCAGTCTCCTGATGTCATAAATGGTGTAACTCTCTTATAAAAGTAGTATCTTTGTAATATTAACCCATCTTTAGCCAGAGTTTTAATTATAAACAAGTTATCTAGACTCCCACTCCAGCCCTTTCTCCACCACCCTAGGGCCCAGAAAATTTCTTTCTTTTTTTTTTTTTTTCCACACTGTGAGCAAAGTTCTTCAATCATTTTATATCCTAGCTCCTCTCTTTCCCATGTCATCTCTGACTCCATGGTTCCCTCTACTCCTTGCAACCACAGTTTAAAACTAGTTTTACATTATAATTGACGAATATCAGTAGAACTGCCTCTTTGTTCAGTGATGCGTTGCTCTGTCACCCAACATAAATTAACATGTGCCTAAATGAAAAAATCACTGGTGACTTTTCAGAGGCAAAGAGGAACAAGACTGAACTGAAATGCTCTTTGACAAGACAAAGCCCTCTAACCAATTTATTTTTTCATGGACATATCAAATATATTTGAGGGAGAAAACATTGTGTTAAATAGTTATATTAATTAAAAGATTTCTACAGCCCTTAGTATGTTAATGCAAATTGTGAAATGTCCCTGTTAAGAATATGGTTTAACACTTTTCCATCTTTGACAATAAAAATTTTTATACACACATGAGTGCAAGCACATGACATGTACACACGACAGATTTGTGAATATCAAATGGCAGTGCCAGTGCTCCATGGAACACAGTTTGGGAAATGCTATTTTAGAGGAAAAAAAGAGAAAGTCCCTTCCAGCTAATAAGAAAGCTATTGTTTAATAAAAGAGATGAAAAATATTCCAAGAATATACCATCAAAGATTAAGTGTTATAAAAAGAAATACGGGCATTTATGGATCTGCAAGAATTTGAAGTGCTTTCACATTGAAGGTGAGAGAAAAGACGGAAGGGAAAAAAGCATGGAAAGCTTGGAAAGATAAAGGGAGATTACATAATACAGTAAGAAAATAGCCAGAAGTTCGGTTCTCAGAAGGAGTTCTCAACTGTGGATGGCTTAGCTCCCCTAAACCCCAAGGCATATGGCAGAACCCAGTGACACTGTTGGTGGTCATGTTGGAGATGAAGATGGACATAGGAAGCTGCCAAACATCTCACAGAGCACAGGATAGCCTGCTATTACTGCCAGTACCACCACCACTACAAAGAATTATCTCACCCAAAATGTTACCAATGTCACCATTAAGACACCTTGCCCTAGAGTATCATGTGTGTGATGGGTATGCCAGCCACAAGAATGTGGTCAAGGTTAAATATGAAATGTTTAAAATTCCAAAATAAAACAGTTGGCAAAAGGAACCAGGATATGTTTCCTGTAGGCAAGATATTGATAGTTAAGTCTAAACTTGCGAATTTATACAGAGGTTGAAGCGGAGGTAGAATGGTGAAAGAAAATAAAATAGTGGGGATACAGATCAGGTGAGATGTAGTGAGGCAGTTCTAAGTATGAAAAGTACTTAGCATCAACAATCTTATTATACTTATCAAACCATGAGCAATATCTGGGTGTTTAGCTTCCCCAAATTGTAAAAATAGCATATGATACTATGTCACTTCATATTTTCATATTATAGTGTTTATGATGAATTTAATATACAAGGGTCTGTGCTATTTGTACTATTTTTTTAAGATTTTATTTATTTATTTGTCAGAGAGAGAGAGCGAGCACAGGCAGACAGAGTGGTAGGCAGAGGCAGAGGGAGAAGCAGGCTCCCTGCCGAGCAAGGAGCCCGATGTGGGACTCGATCCCAGGACGCTGGGATCATGACCTGAGCTGAAGGCAGCTGCTTAACCAACTGAGCCACCCAGGCGTCCCAATTTGTGCTATTTTTAAAATCTATGATAAATACTTGAATACTTAATTAAAAAGCAATATGTATATATGAGCATATATATATACTATACACACACACACACACACACACACACACACATATACAGTCAGAATGCTCACTCTATAAGTATATATATACTTAATTAGTTGATTTCATTCCTTAGGTCAGCATAAGGGGCCTCCATAATTCCTTTTGATTGTCTATTGAATGCAGTTTTTCTCATTCCTGGGAAGATACTTTGTGTCCTTGATTTGGCCAGAAGAGGAACTGCATGATAGCATCCTGCCCACAAGATGGCAGTGGCCAGACAGTGTTTTGATGATAGAGGTTATTGGTGCCTCAGTTGGGTGGGGCGGGGGGGGGGGCGCTTGTTTGGTAATTCAATTTGTGTCTGTCTATCAGAAGAGGATAAGGGGATTTCAGAGGCAGACGGCAAGGGGAAAGAGCATTAGTGGTACAATTTCTTCATAAGAAATAAAAAAGAGCTGTTTCTCTGTATGCCACAGACCTGCTCATCTTTTTCTCAAAGTGAAAATATTTTCACATAATTGCAGCACTATATTTAATAGCTGTGTGTCTCTTAGCGAAGCTTTGTCCTTACAGGGCAATCCCCATCACTCTCTCTTCCCATGTATACATATTTGAAAGTGGTATTTTTATTTGTGTTTTGTTTTCCCCTTTGCTGGCAAAATGTTCCAATTTTTTTTAATTGTATACACTGTAGGCATTACTTTACTGAAAACTGATAAATATTCTTATTCATCTATAGTAGCAGGTAAGTGGTGATGACTGTTGGTCAACATATGGATAACTATTGACATCAAAATTATTTAATTTGAGCCATATGACATACCACATTTTCAATAAATACCTTGCTGGGTGTCAGCCATCCCTACTACCACCCTCATTTAGCTTGAAAGAAATCCAAACTGGTCTCTGTCCTTATTCTCCCCAAATTTGCTAACAGATTGTTTTGTTATTAGTTACCCTTATCAAAATAGCTGTTAATATGAGTAACACATGATAAAGTGTAAAATGTTTTTATAGAATAGATAAATGAATGAAAAGGGAAGACAACTTGGTGGTGAAGTGATCGCCATAAAAAAAGGATCAAATCAATGTAAAAATTTAGAACTACTATAAGTTCATAATAGACATAAATAAAACTGCATTATTGGAATATTTGCAAGTGTTAAGATTTATATAGTTACACTATTGCCTACCCAAAATTGAGCATTATTTTGTTGCTTTTGTGTTTTATAAAGACATTTTGGATTTCCTATTTTGAGGTAGGGAACTTTATTCCATTACTATGCCTGCTTGCTTCCTTCCCTCCTTTCTTTTTCTTTCATTCTTTCTCTTTTTCTCTCCCTGCTTCCTGCCTTCTCTGTGTGTTTAGAGGAGATAGGATCTATAGTGGCTCAAGCTTCTGGCACAGCATGAACAAAGTCTTTAAAACTATATGTAGCTTTGCTTCCCCCCCCCCCAAAATGAAATAATAGGAAGTGTTTGGAGCCTAAGAAGACAAGAAGAAATAATATAAATTGAGATTGGAGGAGCAGATCACATAAGATCACTGGGGTTTGAAAACAAGAGAGGACACTGTTGAATCTTCATGTATACACACATATTACATAATTTCTGGAGCCCTCCCTTGGGACTCCAGAAGAACACTAAAATACAGCTTCATACATTGTCCTCAAGTGACAACATGGACGACTTAAGAAACCAAATAAATAAATAAATAGATCTGTAATACATAATAGTGAAGACACTCTAATCCAAAAGCACAGTAGGTATAAAACGTGTGATGCATTTAAATGCATACCAAAATGCAAGTAAGGTAAAGTATCTCTGCTTCAGAGGAGAGGCAAGTACCTTGCTAAATGTGAGATTGTCCCTTTCCTTAAAATGAGTTCAGCTTATATGCCCTTGTGAGGAATGGTTACTTGAATAAATTCAATAATTAGAGTAACTGGCAAGACTACAGTTCAGTTTGGTGGGAAGTTAGAAAGGAAACAGAGGTATGAGCTGACACATCTACCACTGTAGGTGGAATGAGGCCCCCACTGCTCTTGCCCACCATGCTTCCTGCAATCTGAGACATCAGTGCTGCACCTCCAGCCAAAGCCTGCAAACTCTCTGAGCACCATTCACAGGGCAGACTACCTCCCTGGGGAGTAAAAGGGGAAGGACTTAAGGAGTCAGATCTTTTCTTGGGGAATGGCTGGGGTGAAAGTGAGGATATACACATGTCTTTGCAAAATTAACAAGAGACATTTCCATTGTTAATTGTTTATATATGAGGGAGATAGCCTTGGAGTCTGGAGAACCTGCAAAGGCAAAAATGGAGAAGAGAAAGGGGAGAAGGGGTGCAGGGAGATAAAACAGACACAAAGAAAAGTAAAGAGAACATATAGATAGTGTGGAAATGGTCAATACCGTAACCTGGTTGCCTGAAGCCAGAAGCAGCCTTGAGAAAGCTGGTTAGGGCTCTCCAAGTAGAAAACTACCATTATGCGTTCTCCAAAAAGCTTTGAGAATATAAGTGTGATGTGTATTTATGTGACACATGCCTCTCTGTGTAGTGTCTGACACTGCCTTCATGTTACTTAAGCCACCATTTTCTTTCAGGATTTGGTGACTGGTTTATTGGAGTCTCTTTTCTCACAAAGACATCTTCTGGGAACCCTCCTTCTCACAGGACCCTACTTCATTAAATGGGTTCAGTTGAGCTTGCAGAAAATTGCCAACTTAGGTAGAAATGTGACTTCTCATTTCCTGTGTTTGAATATTCCTCGGAATTTCTCAAACACAACTCTAAAGCAATTTGCATATACCTGACTCATCTGGTGAGCCATTTTTGGGAACTCTAGAAGCAAAAGGAAGTCAGTGGCGTAGATACTCTATATCTCATTTTGTTACAGCTTCCTCATTAAAGATGCATCCACTTAACCAGGGAGTTAAATGTAAAGTAGAAGTCACCAACCTTAAATAGTGCGGTGTGGTTCATACCCCAACTGAAAGCAGCAGTAAGACCAAGACATGAGCTGAGGCCCTGGTATGTTTGTAGATGCAAGAAATGAAGACCAAATCCTGTGCTTCTTCCTGTATCTTGAATGACAGATTCTTGAAGTGTGGGACATTTACCCCTGGTATTAAGAAAGATGATTTTGTATTTTAAGAGGCCAGGCATTTTTTTTAAGTGTTCCCTTTATACTTCTCTCTCGGTCTTTTCATCAGAAAAGAGGTCTTGGTGGTCACATGATTGTCTTAAACCACTCCCTTATATGTACTATCTAGAACTTTAGTAAAGAAATAATAAGCTCTAGACTCAAAATCTCAGGTAAGCAATGGCATCTATCTAATATTTAATAATATTGGTTATATCATGTTTATTTCGTTTTACTTTTATTTACTTATTTATTTTTAGAGGTGGGGAAAGGGCAGAGGGAGCGGGACGAGAGAATCTTAAGCAGACTCCACACCCAGCATGTTAGCCCCACGGGGCTCAACATTACAACCCTGAGATCATGATGTGAGCCGAAATCAAAAGTCAGACGAATGACTGAGCCACCTAGATGTCCTAAATTTTATTTTTAAATAGGGGTTAATTGTTTATCATTTGTCATAGCACTATAAAATGTATTTTTAGAAATATTTAAGTTAACTACCAGTCAATTTTTGCCATTCTAACTGGTGTAAGGTGGTATTTCAATGTGGTTTAATTTGAATTTTCCTGATGGCTAATGTTTTTGGAAAACAGTGTGGAGATTCCTCAAAAAATTTGAAGTAGAATTAACCCATAACCCAGGAATTGCACTAGTGAGTATTTACCTCAAAGATACAGATGTAGTGAAAAGAAGGGCCATATGTACCCCAATGTTCATATTAACAATGTCCACAATAGCCAAACTCTGGAAAAAGCTGAGATGCCCTTCAACAGATGAATGGATAAAGAAGATATGGTCCATATATACAATGGAATATTACTCAGCCATGAGAAAGGATGAATACCCAAATTTGGGTCAACATGGATAGGACTGGAGGAGATTACGCTGAGTGAAATACGTCAAACAGAGAAAGTCAGTTATCATATGATTTCACTTACTTGTGAAACATAAGGAATAACATGGAGGACATTAGGTGAAGGAAAGGAAAAGTGAAGGGGAAATTGGAGGGGAGACAAACCATGAAAGACTACGGACTCTGAGAAACAAACTGAGGATTTTAAAGGGGAAATGGGAAATTGGGGGGAATGGATGAGCCTGGTGTGGGTATTAAGGAGGACACGTATTGCATGGAGCACTGGGTGTTATATGTAAACATTGAATCTTGGAGCACTATTATCAAAAAATAATGATGTATTGTATGGTGATTAACATACACGATAAAAAAAAGTTAAATACCAGTCAATGTGAGGAAAATATTAGATAATTAACAGTACAGATAGCACACAAATCTGGGAAGGTTTATGAACAACTGAATATTGATTTGCTGCTGGGTCAGGGAAGCTGTTCTCTGTACTGACTTTGTATTAGAACCCCATAGGGAACTTTATAAATATATAGTTGTTAGGATACCATCCCAGACCATTTAAATTAGAATCTCCAGGGAGTGGAGTCAGGACATTGATTTTTTGTTAAGCCCTTCAAGTGTTTTTAATGTGCAGACAGTGTTGAGCACCACTGGTGGAAGAGGCAGATTCTAAGGAATGAGGAGTATATGCTTCCTATCCCAACACAGACACAGACAGCCAGAAATAGATACCATGGAGCAGACACATAAATGTCTTTATTTGAATAAAAAGCTTTCTTTTAAAGGAATAATACTATATAATTTCAAGTAAACTATTCTCCCTCACACTGCAGATTCAAATGCCTGGGCTTCTTTACCCATTCATTCTACTGGGACCAAATTCACGTTCAGCCATTAGCTCAATTCGTCACCTTGGGCAGGCCACTTGACTTCTCTGTGCACCAATTTCCATTTTTATAAAATAAAGGGAAAATGGTGATGATCCCTAAAGACCCTTCCAGCTTGAAATCTTTATGGTTCTTTATTTTATATGGAAATGACCAGTTAGTGTTTCCCTCTTGGTTCTGCGTTAATTATGTTAATTAAAGATAGAATCATAGTGTGATATATGAGGTTTTACTTTACTTTTTTATGTAGATAGATTTTGAGAACTATTTTTTTTTCTCTCCCTGAGCTGACAGTTCAGCCAGCAAGCAACCTTTTAAAAGCCTTACTCAGAGCAAGGAAACCAGCCTGAGTATGCACGGAGAAGACATGCTTGACCTAGTAATGAGGACTGTGTAAAATCACATTGATTTTCTTTTTTGACCTCCCTTTCCATTTAACCATTTGTCAATACTGGAGAAAGAAAGCTGTAGCATGTAATTTTTCAGCAACTGGAGAAAAGGCAAGTTTTCTAGGAAAAGGAAGCTGGAATGCAATTTTGACATGGGCTCACAGCTTTAAGTAGAGTGACTTTTTCCCAGTTTTATGCTGAATATAAATCTGTGGCATCAGACAAGTATTCCTCATTCAGGTCTTTCTGGATGTTTGCCTGGTCCTACTCCTCTTCTGCCTCCAGAACCAGCCTAAACTCCCTTTTCTTTTTTCCTCTTACCTAACCCCCAAATGACTTTTAAAACAGTTTAGGGTTTACTTCTGTAAAGTCTGCCATAACGGTTCCAAAAAATCTTGACCCCTTGACAGGATTAAGTGTCTTATCATCAGTGCTTAGCAACACATACCTACTAATATTATAGTACCTACATCACTATTTCATGGTTATTGGGTTTATTTACCTCACTTGTGAAATTCCAAGATTTTCAAAATCATGGGCTTGTTGTTATTCACTTCTCCTCTTCAGGGGCTGATACAGAGTACAGGTTTGGGAAATGGCAAAGAACACTTAGTGCTAACAAACTATATTTCACCAAGAGGAAAATGTCCTCAAACATCCTGAACTCAAGGAATATTTTATTTATAGAATTTTTAAAAATGCCTACATGATAATTCAATTATAATTTCTTCTTATCCCCATACACAACCTCTAAAGGTGAGATTTGCTTTCCCTAAACCCAGAATTGGAAGGAATAGCCAAAATGTGGATATTATGGGCCAAAACTGATCAATTGGTTGTACCTGGCTAGAGTATTGAATTGATGGGCATTTTGAAAGTATATTAATACTAACCAAGAGTTTCTTGATCATTAGCAATATTCACCAGGGCACTGTTAAGAAGCTCACAAATAAACAGGGCTTTGTGTTTCAGGAGTTGACTGAATTAATGAAATATAAAAAGGATTTAGATAGCTGAGATGTATGAAGATGTATGGGCAAGCATTTTAGAAGTAGGCCAGCCATATATAAAACATTCCAATAGTCTGAATTACCATTTGGGGCAACTGTGATTTAGGTACAGCAATATTCTGCTATTTGAACCAATTTTTCCCAAATCTATTTTGCCATAACGTGATGTGGTGTGTGCGTGTGTGTGTGTGTGTGCGTGTGTGTGTGTGTGTGTATGTGTGTGTATGTGTGTGTGTGTGAGTGTGTCTGTGTGTTCACTCCAGCTAAGAGAGTTAGAAGACAAGGGGAAGAGTGCCCTAGATAGATGATATTATATTAGAAAGCTAATATAATATTTTGATATAAACACAGATGTCAGTTACAGTCTCCTTTTCTACTTAAGGGTCAGTAACTTCAGATCGAGATTCACAGTGATATGATAATTATTTCTTTACCTGTCTGTCTCTTTGGAGTAAGAGCTGTTCGAGAACAGAAACTATAAACCAAATTCATCTTTGTCTATTATATATACAGACTATATAATTTATGTGTGTTTGTGAGTGAGTATGTGTGTGTGTGTGTATAAAGTTGGGCATGTATATTATGATTTCCTGAATCCATGTGAGTGAATATGGAATAGTACCTATATTCCTCCAACATAAAAATTCTCTCTATTACATATTTACTCCTAGATGAACTTTAGTGTTGAATGTACTTCAGAGTTTTGGAGATGATCTTTTCAATTTGAATTGCAACTTATTTAAATCCTCCATAATTCTTCTCAGTTGTGATATTGCCCTACCTTAGGCTAAAACAGTGTGCAGGGCAGAAAAGCCTGGTTGGCTGCATCTAGGAATGAAAAGTGCATTGCAAACAGTGGTTTTTAAAAATATATCAATAGAAAGTAGAAATGAAAGAAATATTACACTCCCCAATACATGTATGCACACATTGTAGATATATGATAGATCAATAAATAGATGTTTTTAAAAAGCAGACTCTCCTCCTGCCCTGCCTCCCTATAGAAAGTATTCACAACCTCGTCTTGGTAGATATATACTGAAAAAGTCACTAATACTAAATACACAGCTCAAATGATGCTTAGATACTGACTGGATACACCCCATCTACCTAACATCCAGACCAAGAAAGGGAACATTATAAATAATCCTTTCTGTTCATTAAACTTCAGCATTAACCACTATCCTCAGTTCTAACAGTGTTCAATTTGCCTATTTATCTACTTCATATAAATAGAATTACATAGTAGTACTAATTTGCACCCAAGATCTTTCATTTACAATTCTGTTTCTGAGATTCATTCATGTTGTTGCATGAATATAATGGACCCTGTGATACCATCCATATCCAGAAACACCTCTTAGAGTAAAGGGCTTATTACCCCAGATGCTGGAAATAATGCCAGCAGGCTGCCCTCAGCTGTCAGATCCCTTTAAAATTGATTTAACTGCAGGGTGCCTGGGTGGTTCAGTCAGTTGAGCATCTGCCTTCAGCTCGGGTCATGCCAGGGTCTTGAGATCCCTGCTCAACAAGGAGTCTGCTTCTCCTTCTCCCTTTGCCCCTCCTCCTGCTTCTGTGCTCACTCTCTCTCTCAAAGAAAAAAATAAATGAAATCGATCTAATTGGGGTGCCTGGGTGGCTCAGTTGGTTAAGAGTCCAACTCTTGATTCCAGCTCAGGTCCTGGTCTCAGGGTGGTGAGATCACCCTTGTTGGGCTCTCTGATCAGAGGGAAGTCTGATCTCTCCCCTGATCATGCACTGTCTCTCTAAAATAAGTAAATAAATCTTTAAAAAAATAAAATTGATATAACTGAAGAAAGGGATCTCACCTACTTGGCTGCTCTCCAGAGTGACCGATATCCAATCACTGATCTATAGGGGGTACATAAGGTCAGCCCTCTTTTCCTAATTCCAGAAATCTCGGATGGACCATTCTTTCTTTAAGTTTTTGCAGCGTTGGTCAAACAATTCTGAGGGGACTGGCTCAAAGCTTGACTTCACTTTCTTGGACTTCTGTCCAACCCTGCTTCTTTCTTTTACTTTACTGCAGTGCTGATCCAAGCAAAACCTCTACTACCAATCTGTAAGTACGGAATTGTCTTTTGTTCATTCTCATTGCTCTAGGGTATTCACTGTTTGCATAAAACATAATTCATATGTTTAGTCTACTGTTGTTGGTTATATGAATAGTTACCAATTTTGATAACTATAAATAGTGCTACTGTGAACATTCGAGTATATATGTTTAGGTTTTTAGAAGTGGGAACACTGGGCTGTTGACTCTGCATTTTTCAGATCTTCAATATATCTATGTTAAATACCGGTATTTTATTTCTAAATGACAGGACTCTCTACTCGAAATAATGAGGAAGACAACTTTTAAATCAGATATTATTTGTATCAGGTTGAAATAGGTATGTGTATATATACACACACATATATATGCTTTGTATATGTATATATATATTATAATTTACAGCATCTCTTTACCTATCTGTCTCTTCTTTTTTTTTAATATTTTATTTATTTATTTCACAGAGAGAGAGAGAGAGAGATCACAAGCAGGCAGACAGAGAGAGAGGGGGAAGCAGACTCCCTACTGAGCAAAGAGCCAGATGTGGGGCCCGATCCCAGGACTCTTGAGATCATGACCTAAGCCAAAGGCAGAGGCTTAACCCACTGAGCCACCCAGGCGCCCCTATCTGTCTCTTCTTTATAGAGGAATAGCTGTTCAATACTTGTATTAATATGTAATATATAAATATGTTTTACAACATAGACATATTATTTATAAACTTTAATATACTATTATAAATTTATTTATTTATTTCTATACTTGAAGAAAGGCCTTCCCTGTGTCACTCAGAAAGTATTTATCCAGAGTGTAGGGTGGGAAAGAAGGAATGTCTTTTAATTTAGAGATAAAAGTGAATGCCAGCTAGAGGAGGATGGGGTTAAAAAGACACACATAGATGTGTAGAGTTAAATTTTACAGTATATCAAAACAATGACCTACCTCCTGAAAACTGTAAGGAAAAGGGACTGAAAGAAGGAATAGATAAAAGAAGTTGAATACATAGGAACTTCTATGACTTTGGCTTACATGGTGACATACACAACATTTGGTAAGTGATAGGAGGAACATCTTTGCATTATATTTAATTTGTAATGAGCATCTTGAAGTAGGAGAGTAGTGAAAACATATCCCTTTATATACCACATGAAAGAGCACAACATATTTACTAGTGTGGATAAACAAACAAAGAAACAAAAGGAAATGAACAAACTAAATCCCACAAAAATTGTGCTGTATTGCTGATTTTTTTAAAAGATTTTTATTTATTTATTTATTAGAGAGAGAGAGAGAGAGCGAGCACAGGCAGACAGAGAGGCAGGCAGAGGCAGAGGGAGAAGCAGGCTCCCTGCTGAGCAAGGAGCCCGATGTGGGACTCGACCCCAGGACGCTGGGATCATGACCTGAGCCGAAGGCAGCCACTTAACCAAGTGAGCTACCCAGGCGTTCCTGTATTGCTGATTTAAAAAAAAAAATACTTAATATATTTATTTGAGGGGGGTGTGGGGGAGAGGGAGAGAATCTCAAGTCGACTCCCCACTGAGCACTGTGAAGTACAGACTTGGGCTCAACCCCAGGAGACTGAGATCATGACCTGAGCCGAAATCAAGAGTCAGACACTTAACTGACTGAGCCACCCAGGCACCCCTATGTTGCTGATTTTTGAAAAATATGTTTTTAGAGTTGAAATATTAATTTTATATTTCAACTTATATTGCATTATACTTTTGTTTTACTATAGATGTCCTTCATTATACCAGGAAACAATTAATATTGTTCCTATCTTTAAAATACCAGGTATCTGGTGCATTTTTCTAAGAATTAATTAAGATTAGTCTATACAATTACTTTTTAAAAAACTCCCACGTAGATTAACTTGTTCTACCAAAGATATGACTTGTACCTTCTACAGAAAGTTTAAGTTACTTAACAGTAACTTAATTGTCAGAGTCTGCTTGGCTATATTCTTCTCTAATTATCTCTGTGCTCTCCTGGAGATCCTTGTTTGTTTGATTTGAATGCTTAAAGAAAAGAGAATAGGCATTTTATCACTTTAAAATAAGAATAGAACCCTAAAGGAAAATTAATCATTAAAAAAATGGCAATTCTGGTCTTTCAAATAAAATGGTGTAGGTATTTTTGAGGTAAAATTGTTCTAGATTCTTTCTACACATTAATTTCTCATCACAAGTGATACAGGAATCAACCAGTTCCTATAAGTATGATCTAGATAACCAGTGCCTGGAGGATTTAAGTAGGCATGTGAGAAAACAAAACAGATTTCCCTTATCTATCCCCTAAAAAGAACATCTGGATTTATTTTAATGATGGAAAACAATATAATGTTAAATGTTCAACGTCTTCTTTTTGCCCATATACAGTATAACTCTTTTGAACACAGTCCATGATGGATAACATTTAAGTATTTATGAAGATATATTTTTGGATATCTCAATAGAGTATAAGTTCTTAATTCTGTCAGGAGTGAACTGTGCCCTCCCAAAAGTACTATTTGACATCCTGACCCCCAGGAATTCATAGTGTGACCTCATACACATACTCTTTATAGAGGTAACTGACCTAAAATGAAATCATTAGGATGGGCCCTAATCCAATATGACTGGCTTCCTTATAAAATGGAGGTGATTTGGAGATAGACATATAGACAAGGAGAATATCATATGACCATAAAGATACACCAAAAAGAGAAGCCTGGGACAGAATCTTTCCTCACAGGCCTCAAAAGGAATCAACTCCGCCAACACTTTGATTTCAAACTTCTACCTTCAAACTGTGAGACAAATTTCTGTTGTATCCAATGTGTGATACTTTGTCATGATAGCTATAGTGAATAATACACTAGTTTATTCAAAATTTTTATCCCGTGGCCACAGATAGTAATAGGCAGTTTATATGTGTTTATTAAGTGACTAGGTGACTATAAGTAAACACAAAAATGAATAAACTAATTTTTTAAAAGATTTTATTTATTTATTTGACAGTGAGAGATCACAAGTAGGCAGAGAGGCAGGCAGAGAGAGAGAGAGGAAGAAGCAGGCTCCCCGCGGAGCAGAGAGCCTGATGCGGGGCTCCATCCCAGGACCCTGGGATCATGACCCAAGCCAAAGGCAGAGACTTTAACCCATTGAGCCACCCAGGTGCCCCTAAACTAATTTTTAAAAACATGTATCATAGGGGCACCTGGGTGGCTCAGTGGGTTAAGCCTCTGCTGTCAGCTCAGGTCATGATCTCAGGGTCCTGGGATCAAGTCCTGCATTGGGCTCTCTGCTCAGCAGGGAGCTTCTCCCCCCCCCCACCCCCCGCCTGCTTCTCTGCCTACTTGTGATCTCTGTCTGTCAAATAAATAAATAAAATCTTAAAGAAAATGTATCATAAAGTTGATACATAAGGGGAACTAGCAAGCTTGAAATATTAGAAATAATTTCTAAAAAATTAACACTTGGTCATTTCTGAGATTAATGTATTTTATAAAAAAAGGACAGAAGATAATATTTGTTGAATTTAGAATATGTTCCATGTAATATTCTCAGCCCTACAGATATATTTTTCAATTAAATTGAATGTCAACTATACAAAGAAGGTATTATTTCCCCTTTTGTAGAAGATATAACAAAAGTTATAGGTAATTTAAAATGTCACCAAGATCAAGTAATTAAAGAGTCTTCATTGAATGAATAAAAGAAAGTAAATGAGAAGTCTGGCCCAGCACCAAATCTATTTTTTTTTTTATCTTTCCAACTTTTTTGAAGCGCATAAGATAGTTAACTATAAGGACAGTAAAAGAGATAATTGCAACTTTAAAATGACAACAAGAGTGGAAATCTCATAGAAAGGTTCCAATAGAAAATGAACAGCTTCCTTTCACCATTTAAAATGTAAATAAAAGTAGAAGAAAATGGGGTTGATGATGAACATGCCATATTCAGTTGACCACATGTGGCCATTTTTTAAAGAAGAATTAATTCTAGCTGTTCTTGAAAGTTCAACAGAACACAAAAATGTCCTTCTAATTTATTCATGATGCCTACAATAAGCTATTCAATTTTTTAAGTATTTTCAAGGAAAAGCTTACATCTTAAGCAAAAGAGCATCATGCTTGATTTTAAAGGACCATATTTCATATTCTGGTTCTAACCTTAATACCATTAGAATTTTGAGAATTTGTTTGACCATTTCTTCATTTAATAAAATATAAATGGAAGAGCCTTACTTGCCTAAAACTATCCATGATTCTATTTGGAGACATTGGAAAATACAGTTGACTTTTAAAACATCCTATGTAAAGGAGGGATTAAGCTTTTTGGGGACAGAGGATACCAAGATGTTCCAGATGAGTGATATGAAAAGGAAATATTGTTGGTTTGCTAAAGAGTGAAAAGTTTTGGCTATTCAGCTATGTGATCAGGAGAATAGATAAGAGATAAATACATTTTTTTTTGGAAACATGCAAAACTAATTTAGACTTGGATTTAATGGAGGTAGGATGAAAGTCCCAGAGATTGAGGCAAACTGGAAAGAAAAGGATGCTCAGATAAGAATATTAACCACTCTTAAAAACATTATAGGCAAAAGCATCCTTGCATCTAGGAGGAGAAAGCTTGGGGATCATAAATCTTCATGTGTTAGGGGAAGAATAAATGAAAAAGTGATGTTGTATAAATAAACCCATTTTCTCCTGTAATAAGCTAATTTGATAATACAGGTGAAAATTGAAACACTAATGAACTGAGTTCTGAAATTTTTGTTGGAAGTACCACATTCTAAAGTATTCAAAATGGACACAATATTTCACTTACATGAAGCTATGGAAACACCTCAAAGCAATCAAATAAAACACTGTAGGAATTATCTTCTGTCATATTGGGGGGAAAAAAGGTGAACATTAATTTGTCCTTTTTTGCTCTAATCTCATTTAACTTACTTAGCAATTTAGAATTACCAGAAAGAAAATGAGCCATTATCAACTCCCATTGTCTTATTTTCTGTGCAGTGCTCCCAATAAAACGTCTAGCCCTGAGTATCCAATCACTGTTTATTTGTCCTTTGTGTGCTTGTTTCCTCCCAGACTATTTTGCCTGAGCATTACTTTGTTTTGTGATTTATAGATAAGCATTCATTTAATGATTTGAAAATCAAAACAGAAAATGTTCACTGAGTGAAAAAACACATCAGAACAGATATTTTAATGGAAACAAATAAATGAGCCTACACAGACCAAGAGTGTGAGGTATGTGTGACCCTTATCTGAATAACGTGTGTAGAATGTCAAACTTGGAGCTTTCAGTTTTGTTTAAAAAGTCTATTTCATTATTGTTATTTAATTATTAATTTACTGGCAGTGGGAGTGGTGTTGATGCTTTCTTGAGCTCTTATAAAAGATATCAGAAAGAACATCCCAACTAACTATGTCATTTGGTATTTGAAGAACATGCAGCCCAGCAAGGAAGGTGCTATAAACAATCCCTCTTAGGTAACAATAGAGTGATGTAAAAATTCTGTATTCTTCCTCTTCAGCAGAGAGAGTATATAGGTCCATCCCAATTGCCAGTGGTGATTGACTGGCAGTGGCTGAATGACATGCTATTCCTGGAAAGATTCTGTTATTATCTAGGCAAAGCAGGGAAATGCCATGACATATTAATAATGTCTTCCATTTGTGCAGGAGAAGAGTAAGAGATGTAATGTACTATATTTTCATTCCAAATGCCACGATTTTGCATCTCTTCCTAGGGAAAATACATTTACCCAAAGATTTTTAACTGTTTGGCTAAATTATCTTCTATTAAGTTTTACATTTTCTCTTTCTGATGTATACAGTCTGATAAAGGATTAGTTAAGTCAGCTAATTATATTATGATGATATAAAATGTATAGAATTTTGCTCTAAGCTAAAACACAACATTAAGATTTATTTGGTTTTTGTTGTCTGGATTACAAATGCAGTAAAATAAAGATTTTCCAAACTTTGACAGTTTGTATTTTATTTATTTAGACTTAGAATTAAATATTATATCTGTCCAACAACAGATTTTAGTAAAGTAATGGGAATCACATCACTTCTAATGGTTGTTCCATTCGGAAGGGTTAAGGCAAATACATTTTTGCTATAATAGGCATAGTAGAGAAATATCAAACTTCTGCTGGGGAACTGGATTCAATATTTCTAAGGTCCCTGTCAACTGAGGTTCTGTGAGGTAAGCATATCTCTCTGGGTGAAGAGACACTACTTTATGCTACTGGATTCCCAGACAATGCTTTCTTTCTAGATCAGTAATCTTCGCATGCTAAGGATTCATAAAATTCGAGACTTTATTTCCTACAATTTCATATATCTTGTAGGATTCCCATATGAAAGCAACAACTGATCCATTCCTTCTTTAAATAACTAATTCTTAAGTGCCTACTATAGTGGCACATGCTCACTGGAACACAATGGCAAATAAAATCAGACATCTTCTTTGCTTTCACAGAGCTTGCGGGCTACAGATTTAGAAAGACATTCATGACCAAAGGAATACAAGGAAGAGCTAGATATACATGTAATGAATGTTGTTGGTGCCCTGATTAGATCACCTTTACCAGTTGGTGTAATCATCCCTCCTCCCTCTCTGTGCTTTGTTTGTTGGTAAAGACCTATAGCTGTCCTGATTTCAGAGCATTGCTACTGGCCATCCAGGAGCTAATTAGCTGAATATTCTAGTATAACACCTCTCTGGCATATCTTCGTTAACAACTAAGGCTGACTGAAGGGGTGTTACAAAAGGATGCCCTTTGCTAAAGGTAGGATTAACTCTGCGGTAGAATTTGTACTCTAGACTTTAGAAGAAATTGATGCTTGTCTGGAGCTGGGTCTACGTTTCTTTCTTTCTTCCTTCCTTCCTTTCTTTTTTTCTTTTTCTTCCTTTTATAACCTGCCTCTCTTACTCCCACTGTCTCCCAAAAAACTGCTTAAGCAAAAGTCGATATTGGCTTCAGACTTCCCTTCTAGGGTATGAAAGCTAAAATACCTAAATGTAATTTTGATAATTTATGAAGTATGTGTGGTATTCCTTTTAGGACACATCAGAGGTTGAGATAATGGGATGGGAAGAGTTTCCCAGACAAAGAGAAATGTGTGCCATAGAGCACAAGAAAGAAGCATCATGGAACATTTGAGGAAGAGACAGGATTTGTGAGGCTAAATCACAGAGGATGATAAAAGGTGAGGTGAAAGGTAAGAGAAGATGGAAGAGCAAGGAAGGGCTGGACTCTTTAGGCCACAGTAAGGAGTATGGATTGTAATTTAAGTGTAATGACAAGGCATTGAGATTTTAAAGTAGGATAACAGGATCAGATGACAGTAAAAAGTACATTTAACAGACTTCACAACAAATTTTTCTAGATATCTTTCCTCAACATAAAAAAATCAAGCTTAACTAAAATAAAATTTTAGAAAATGAGCAGAGGATCTAAACAGATATTTCTCCAAAGAAGACACACAGATGGCCAAATGACACATGGAAAAATGCTCAACATCACTTATCATCAGGGAAATGCAAATCAAAACCACCATGAGAGATCACATTAAACCTGTCAGAATGATTAGAATAAAAAAGACAGGAAATAGTAAGTGTTGGTGAGGATGTGGAGAAAAGGGAACTGTCATGCACTTTTAAAATATAAATTGGTTCAGTCTCTGTGGAAAATAGTATCGTGGTTCCTCAAAAAATTAAAAAATAGAATTACTATATGATTCTGTAATTCCATTACTAGGTATTTACCCAAAGAAAATGAAGATACTAATTTGAATATATATGTTTATTGCAGGATTATTTACAATAGCTGAGATGTGGAAGCAACTTAGTGACCATCAGTAAAGAAGATGTGGAATATATATACAATGGAATATTACCAGGTATAAACAAGAATGAGATCTTGCTGTTTGTGACAACATGGATTGACCTAGAGGGTATTATGCTAAGGGAAATAAGTCATACAGGAAAAGACAAATACCATATGATTTTATTTATATGTAAAAATCTAAACAAAAAACTCCAAACCAAAAAAAAAAAAAAATTGAACAAAGCAGAAACAAACCCATAAACAAAACGAATGAACTGGTAGGTGCCAGAAGGGAAAGGGTCAGGGAGATGGGTAAAAACGGGTAAAGGGAAGTATGAGGTACAGGTTATGGAATTGAATATGGAATATAAGATACAGGAGGTCTAGTTATGGAATTAGTACATCACGGGAAAGAAACATACAGCATAGGGAATATAGTCAAAGATACTGTAATAGTGCTCATTGTTTGGAGATGGAGGGTAACTATGCTTATGGTAAACACAGCATAACATAATTTTGTCACTGTTGTGCACATGAAACTATAACATTGTGTGTCAACTGTACTTTAGTTTTTTTAAAAGGTACATTTATCGAGGTGCCTGGGTGCTTAAGTTGGTTAGCCGTCCAACTTTTGATTTCACCTTAGGTCATGAAATCAAGCCCTAACTCAGGATCTGTGCTCAGTGGGAAGTTGGCTTGTCCCTCTCCCTGCCCCCCGCCGCCCGTCCTTTGCTCATGCTCTCTCTCTCAAATAAAGAAAGAATCTTTTTTTTTTTTTTTTAAGGTACTTTTATCAATGTGAGCTGAAATGTACAATACATATGTATCTCTCCCTGGTTATTTTTTGATAAACCTTATTCATCAGACATTCAACAGACCTAACATTCAATCTAGTATAACCATCTGTTCCTTAGGCCTACTTATGCACAATAGTTGATATTTCTTTCTATGCTTATTCTATCTTAGAGCTATGCTATGCTTCCTTTCTCCCAGCAAACCCACACATATTGCCCATTATCTCCCTTCTATATTTGTACTCCAGGATAAAAATACAACGTCTTATACAACATTCTTCAAAACACTTGTTTTGGATTACTCTTGGTTCTAGGAAGTGGATAACAATTCAAGGAAGTGAAACCTGCTCTTGAGCAAATGACTGAAAAAAAACAATGGAAGGATAAAAGTTTCATCAAGATATAGGTCATTTCATCAAGATACAAATGGAATCTGGAAATTATTACAGGTCATCTTAGTCATTATTAGTTAACTTGATGACTTATGCAGAAAACACTGTTATATTTTCTCCATCATTTTCTTATTAACTACACCTCTGTTAATGAGGATTTATAGAAAAGAAGAGTCAAGAGCCACTTGGATGATTGGTCGGTAAAGTGCCCAACTCTCGAATTTGACTCAGGTCATTATCTCAGAGTTGAAGGATCAAGCCCTCCATCAGTCTCCATCATCAATAGGGAGTCTACTTGAGATTATTTCCCTCTCCCTCTGCCCCTCCACCAACACCCCTCCTCTAAAATAAATAAATAAATAAATAATAAATACTAGGGAAAAAAAGAAAAGTCAAGAAGTCCATCTTTGAATGATATTTAAAATGACTAATTCTGTTAGTGGAGCTAACATTCCACTGCTTAATAGAAGCTCAAAGTGGAAACAGTTTTACAATATAGCAGCCTTCATAATTAAATGGCCTACCTGACTAGTGTGTGATGGTGTGTATCCCAAGAGCAGATCCAAAATGACCTACAGACTTTGTCCTTTAGCCAAAGGGTTGTATAATCATAAATTGATTATTTATTGAACTTTTATTAAGGCCTATTCTTTTTTTTTTTTAAAGATTTTATTTATTTATTTATTTGACAGATCACAAGTAGGCAGAGAGGCAGGCAGAGTGAGAGGAGGAAACAGGTTTCCTGCTGAGCAGAGAGCCTGATGCGGGACTCGACCCCAGGACCCTGGGATCATGACCCAAGCTGAAGGCAGCCACTCAACTGACTGAGCCACCCAGGTGTCCCAATATTACACTATATGTTAGCTAATCAAAATCTAAATAAAACCTTGAAACTTAAAAAGAAAAGACTTATTCTAGGGATTTTTTAAAATTTTGTTTTGTTTTGTTTTGTTTTCTGAGGTCCTGGGGATATAAATATGAATTACTTGCTCCAGTAACTCAGTCTAATGTAACATGTCTGCATAAAATCTGCTGAATAGATCAGAGGATATTAATTGTTTAAAGTGAGATGCTCTTACTTCTAAAATATGATAAACTTAAAGATTTGTTGTTTTAAAATATGTAGGTATCTGATCATGCTTGTAATATGCCACCCCATGTCACAACCAGAATTACTACCATGGATATTATGTCATCTTACTGACCTCAGTACACAAAATAGGGTTTACAGAGATTAAAAACAAAAACAGACACTTAGATATATTCTACTTCACTCCCCACAGGAAAACACACAAGCAGTATCTTTTTCATCTAATTAACATTATAGAAATCAGTCCAAACAATTAAATTTTGTTATTATTATCATATTTAATTGACTGTTATCTACTAATAACCACTATTATTTATTTAACCATTTTTCTGAATCTGAGATGTCTGTTATTTTTAATAGGAATAATATACCAAAAATGCTTTTTATGTACTTTAGAGAATTCCTATATTAAAAAATTATAACACTGATATTATTGAGACAAAATATAGGACTTTTTAAAGATGCTTATTATCCTGCAAAGTCACTTTATAAATGATTTTATTTTGCATTGCTGGTATTAGAATGTCTAGAGAAGTAGAATGTTAAAATCTTCATTTGCAAATAAGAGGTGCATGTTTGTGCAGGTTTCAAAAAACCTAAATGAATCCTTTGAATCCTTTAACATTCTTCAATTGAGGGATGGAATTAATGTCCCATTTCCTTGACTGTGGGTGGGCCTATCACTGCCTCAGCCCATAAATACATCTAGATGAATTCCAAACCTAGCCCATAAAAAGTCATAGAGGTTTTACCTTGTTTACTGTAACACTTACTCTTGGAAATTTAACAAACTGACAAGTAGAAGTCCAACCACTCTGACGCTGCCATGCCAGAAGCAACATACAGGTGATTTGCTTAAAAGTACCAGCTGAGTCCATTCTTCAGCCATCACAACTCAGGCACCAGATATGTAAGTAACAAAGGAACGATGGAAATGGATCCACAGAAATGGATCCTCTGCTCTTCCAACACCCTCAGGATTAAGTCACCCCCAGTCATATGAGGACAGTTTGAAGCAGAGAAATTTGACGTTGCTACATCCTTGCCAAATATCTTACTCACAGGATCAATGAGTATAGTCAAATTGTTGCTGGGGCCATTTGTGGAATAATGTCTTCCACTTTTGGACTGGGAATCTCAAGTGATTTCCAAGTCAATGGCATTGTAGGCATCTTCCTTGGAAGAAATATTTCCATTAATATACATAATTAACAAATCCTTGACAAAACCCCTAAATTATAAAGCCAGCACCAAAGTTCCACTAATAATAGCCAAATATTAAAAAAATGAATACTAGAACATTCCATTGCCTGAAGAGGCAGTCGTGAGGAGACAGTATCTATGTATTGACCTATTAGCAAATATATCCTAATAAGTAATGTGCAATCTAATTAGATATTTTTCGTTTTGTAATCCTCTTTTTCAGGGAGGAGCTGAAGAGAATGAAGATCTGAAGAGAATCTATTTACAACAGACAGAAATGAAAAGTCAACAACAATGCAAAATATACACAGGGGAGATGACAAGGGAGTCCTGTCAACAACTACTTAAAAAATGATAAATTTAGGATTGAGTTCCTGGAACTGCCACGCACTCCCATAACTTCAGGACATTTAAAGAATGTGGCTGCAGAAAAGGGTCATTCATCAAGACAAAACTGAAAGAGAATATATTTAAATTTCATTTTAATTCCATATATCCATGAATTCAGTTTTGTGTCCTGACATTCATAGGGCAAGATGTATTCAAGACATTGGTTCCAACAAGTATATGAAGTGCCATGCTTTAGATAAAAACGGAAACACAGGTGATAATATTTTATCAAGAGATCTTCCAGCTCAGTTCCCTCAGTGCTTAGACACTGTATCGTCGTTTTGAACATTAGTGCTATTTCTTACTTTCCCTTGGGATGTGTCATTCTCTGTGTTCACACTCTGAGAAGCCAGAGTGACAGTGATACATCTCATCCTTGGAGGTAATTGCATATCTCATCCCAGCCGGTCTAATATGAGACTTCTGAATCATTTTTTTTTCCTGGTGGTCTATTATAATGATATCAGTAACTGTCGATAATCCATTAGCATATGAGCACTTGAGTTAAAACAATAATTACCTGTCATTCTCACCCCAACATTGTATGTGGCTAGTGTCTTTATCTGGTGACATTTCCACCTGGTAAAGGTAGAGAGAAAATAAACTGGAGTCAGATAATAAACTGAAATCCATTTCTTATTATTTGGGATGCAGTGACATCAAAGAGATTTAATGTGAAGGGAACACTTTTTAAATTTAAAATTTACTTTGTTTTTTAAAAGAATGTGTTTACTTTAAAAATATATCACAGGCTAGTCTTTTAACACAAGTGAGTTGTAGACTGAATCTGAACCTGACTTCCCACATGAGTCACGTGATAAAATGATGTTTGTTGAAGGAAAGATAAAGCTCACACCATAAAGACTAAAATACTGCCACATATTTAATATGTATTCCAACAATTGTACTGTTTTAGTATCAACTCTTAATCTTCAATCAACAATCAAGTCTGAATGATATATTTGGGGGAAAATTGAATGTACAACAAATAGAGGTGGGGCAGATTTCAGGTCCCCCACCCATGTGTCCCTTTTGAACTGACTCATCCAAATAATGAGGAAACTGATATGTATCAATTTCACAATTACAAATTTCAAATAAAAATAGTTGTAAAACCTTCTCCCACATAATCTGCAATAAAACTGTTAAATCTGGAAACCACAGTGAAACAGAGGGGTTCAGAGCTTTAGCCTTTACTCTGAGAAATGTCTGAAAATGAATAGAGCTGGAGTCATTCTCTATTAGCAACAAGGTAGTTTTTCTAAGTAGAATGCAATGCAGACATTTTGCATTTTTCTATCTAATCTCAAGGAAATATATTAATCCAGTGTCTGCATTACTACAGAAAGGAGAAATATGTTGAAACTGCATCAGGATAAGATGACTTCAGATAATATTTAGCTAGTGAAATTACACATTTACAAGATATACTTTCAGTTGTTTTTTTTTATAAAAAGTGCTCAAGTAAAAGATGAACCTAGGTATGTTTTAAAATGAGCTAGTCAGGTTCTCATAAGCGATACCAGCTGGATAGTTGTAGACAACTGGGGAATTGAGCCACTTGGTGAAATTGCCTAAAGGGAAGCAGACCTCCCCAGGTTAAAGGTTCATGGCAGGGGACAGAAATATGAAGTAAGAAAGAGCAGGAGCTTTGGAATCACTCATACCTGGCATTGATTCTAGCTCTGTAATTTAATACATGAGTGAAGGAGGACAATTTACTGATCACTCTGAACCTGTTTCTTTATTGATAAATCTAGTGTCTCGTTTTCATCAAACACAGCAGTTCCTATAGATCTCATAATTACCCTCTGTCCTAACAGTTATTGAAAGGTTCACCTAACAGAAACTCACATTTTAGGGAAACATGCTAACAAAAAATTCTGATGGTAAGAAATATAAATTCTCTTTACTGCTCATTACATATGCAATAGTTTATCCTTTTATTTGTGTTTTTAAATGTTAAAAAGCAATATTAATTTATGAATGCAGTTTGAAAAAAATCCAAAGAGCATAAAAATAAACAAAATAGAAGAGAAATGCTCTCTCTCACCCAAAACAAACATTAAACAGTTTCATGGGAAATTTTTCCAAGAGAAAAAGTGAGTACTAGTCCAGTGTGTACACATATATTTTTATCTATATTACTAATATTATATGTGTACACTATTCTGCATCTTGATTTCTGATATAAAATAGCTAGGAAGCTAAATTTCTTCATCATGACATGTATTCTCTTAATCTATCCTTATTAAAAGGTCTTCTGCACAAGGAAATGTTGTGAGGTGGAAAAAAACAATGAACTGAATTCAAACCACATCTCAGACACTTGTTTTTCATGTGCACTAAAAAGACATCTTCCCTCCCCAATCTCGGTTTTCTCATATTAAAAAAAGTTAGGAAGCAAACCTTACTTGCCTTTCTTTTCAAAGAAAGCTACAGAGCTGGAGAATATACTTGCAAATCACATACACAAAGGATTAATATCTAGAATACGTAAGACTTGTCCAAACTGAACAGTAAACTAAATAAATAGCCCAATTAGAAAATGGGTAAAACACATAAAATATATATTGCAAATAATCAAATGAAATGATCCTGAGCACCAGCCTCCTTTAGGGGAATGCAACTCAAAACCTCAAAACAATTTTGAACTATCACTCTAACCTATCAGAATGTCTTAAAAAATTGACAATCCAGAATGCTACTGAAGGTACAGAGAAGTTGATTCCCTCATGTGTGCTGGTGGAAAGTAAAATAACATTCCCACTCTGGTAATTTTAAGTTTCTTTTGAAAAGCAGATATGCAACTACCATATAGCATATGACCCAATTATTGCACTAATGGGCAATTGATCCAAGAGAAAAGAAACCTATGGTCACAAAGAAGCCTATATATGAATGTTTATAGAAGCTTTATTCATAATAGCCCCAAGCTGGAAACAATTTTATATCTTTCAATTGTTAATGATTAAATAAACTCTGGTACCTCCCTACGATAGACCACTAGTTAGTAAAAAGGAATGTACTCTTAGTACACACAGCAGTCTGGATGATTTCACAGAATTTTCTTGGTGAAAAGAAACCATATCAAAGGTAATCCACTATATGATTCCATATATATGGCGTTCTTTAAATGACAAGATGGTAAAGATAAAGAGCAATGGTTGTCAGAGATTAATGGAGGGATGAAGGTTGGAGAAGAGTGGCTGTGGCAGGGAAAGGACAACCTCAACCATTTTGCATCTCTGCTGTATCAGTGTCCATGTGCTGGTGATGATATTGTGTTCTACTTCTGCAGCATGTCACCGTTGAGGAAAATAGGGTAAAGGCCACATGGGATTTGGTGTCTTATATTTTGAAGCTGCAGGTGATAAAAGTATCTCAAAATAAAAAGTTCAATAAAAAAAAAAAATTCTAATCCACTGTCATTTTCTCTCCTGACCTACTTGTATGATGAGAAATCTATAGTATTCAAATCATTGCTCTCTTCTATATAATGTATTGGTTTTCTCTAGGTGATTTCAAGATTTTTTTTCTCTTTATCTTTGGTTTTCAGCAATTATGCTGTGTCTAGGCATGGTTTGCTTTGAATTTATCACCTCCATGCTAGTTACCCCTCCAGTCATGTTCCCCACTGTGTGCATATGCGCATGTGCACGCACACACACGCGCGCCCACACACACCCTACATACAGCACACAATTTGCCTGCTTGTGTGTTTTCCTCAGAATCCTCAGGTATTTTATTGTATATTTTGTCTAGTGTTTGTGGTAGCACCAGGACTGTTTTAATGATGAATTGCCTAGAAGTCCTGAACTTAAATTCTGAAGTTTGTCGTTTTAATCTTTTTTAGCTATAACCATGTCCTTTGAATATTCTAATTAACCTATATAAATTGTAAATCTGTGTAATATATAACTAATATATTATATTAGTTATATAATATATAATATACATAATATATATCTTTATATATATTATATATTATATATAATTATATATGTATAATTAAATATGTCATTTTATATGTCAATATATTAACATATTTATATAAATATATATGAAACTATGTATATAACTACCTAACCAATCCATCACTCCTCTTCCTGTAGCTATAAGGTACAAATAAGAGCCTGTCACTAGAGTATGTGGAACTGAATTGAATTAGAAACTCTTTTGGTAATCTCTTTTCCTCTGTGATGGCACAGTGATAAGAAAGTATTTCAGACCCATTTGCCCTGGAAAATCTTATTTATTATACCCTACTTTTTGAGATCTTCACAAAACTAAAGATTCCAATCATCTTTCAAAGTCCTAATTAGCATGGTAGAGGAGAACTCTCATTTGTTGCTTTTTGTCTCTGAGGCATAGGAGCCGCAAACATTTTTTTTTTTTTAATTCCCTTGCTGGAAATAAGGAGCATTATCAGATGGCATTTAGGTGATCCCAAGCACCCAGAGAGCAGTAACATTATGGCTCTACTCAAGGTCCTTAAAAGCCCTGCCTCCTATCATTTGAAACCTGATATTCCCTAGGTGCTCTCTGCAGCTCTGCTGTGCAGACTGAGCGCATCCACATGGGCTGTAGTCCATGCACAGGGTGCAGAGGCTGCTTTTACTTATCAGAGAGGAAGAGCACAGATCATACACAGCTAACTCTCTGCTCAAAGCATAAAAGAATACCCCTAATTGACTGATCAAAATCTGCTATGGCTCCATGTTTTTTTGCAGCCTGATGTACAGACTTGTTAACATGGCACAGAAGCCCTTCCACATCCTCACTGCCTTTGAATTCCCCATTGTATCTTTATCTTAGTAACTGTATCTTTATCTTGCTTCATTTGCAATAGGTCACCAGTCACTCTGCGCTCTTCTTTACCTATGCACCTTTACATACGGTTATTCTCTCTATATGAACTTTCTTTATCACCTTCACCATTTATTTTGAAAATCAATTAATTAACATATAGTGTATTATTAGTTTCAGAGATAGAGTTTAGTGTTTCATCAGTTGCATGTAACACCCAGTGCTCATCACAACACATACCTTCCTCAATGCCCATCACCCAATGACCCCACCACTCCAAACCCCGTCCCGCCAGTAACCCTCAGTTTGTTTCCTATAGTTAAGAGTCTCTTATGTTTGTCTCCCTCTCTGATTTCATCTTATTTTATTTTTTCCTTCCCTTCCCCTATGCATAACTGTACTATGAGAACATTCATGAGATGAATATAGTCCTTTTGCAAATGTACAATGTGAACATTTTGTGGGAGGGTATGGCTTAATTTTCATGATAGTTTTTGTAACCAGCCCCAAAATGAACATATCAGTTACTGGACATCTAAATTTGTATTTGAAAAATTGCTGCTATTTTTTTTCTCTCTATAAAGCCTCACTTCAACCTGAAGGATATTGATCCTATTTCATTTTCACATGTCAGAATCTAGCTGAGGATTTCACTTGGGACTTTCTTCTGCCGTAAGAATTTAATTGAATGTCCATTGTTCTTTGAATATATGCTACTTTGTAAACACATCTAGATAAGAAATGCATCTCCATCTTTATCTCTTTGAAGCTAGATTGAAAGCTGTTATCATTTAGAATGCATAAAATGCACACTATATTGTTCACTCCAACCTTATGTATCATTATTTAAATTTAACTAATGAGGGAACAGCCTTAGAGAAAAGAATAACAGTCATAATTATAGGAATAATAGCTACTATTTATTGAATAATTGGTACTTATTATCCATTCTTCCAAATAGTTCATACATGCTATCTCATTAAGTGTTTACCATAATCATATTAGCCAAAGACATTATTATATCAATTTTATAGATAAGGATGCTGAACATGTAACTTGTCCAGGGGCACAAAGCTAGCAAACAATGATGTGCAGAGTGAAACCCAAGCTTATTTTGCTCCAAGGGCCATTCTTCTTCCAGTACAACATGGCACCATCCTGACGCTGGGGAGAAGAAAAAGATGCATCTATCTTTCCTATATAAAGGGCAGGAAAACTTCTGCATCTTTAATAAACAAAAATGTTAAATCTTTAAAGTCATTAGTAGAAAGTGTGGAGCACTAACTGGCCCAAACAGCCATGCCCCAGTTTCATGGACTTATCATTTTCTTGTAATCTTGTTCTGAGTTTTGCTATCATGACCTATCGTCTAGGAGTTTCTGTTCTCTGAAATTCTCTTTCTTTCTCATTTTTTCTTATCTCTGACCTAAACCTTTTGATTCAGAGAGCACACATATGAGAGATTAAAGGATAAAATTGAGATTTATTCAAGAATAGAAGATAACAAGAGACTGGTAGTTACTCAGAGAGCTTCATCCAGCTTATATAATAGGCTAACCCATGAACAACCTTTAACCTAGTTTCCGTTTGTCCTCCACATGGTATATGATCACCTGAGAAAAATGACTACGTAGTCCTCTCTTAGATGAATTCCAGTTAAAAAAAAAAAGAGGGTGAATAATCTACATATCTACACCCATAACCAAAACTATAGCCAGTGGGTAGCTTGTATCCAGTGTAATTTTAACCAAAGATGATTTTACCCTTCAATTATTTTCTTTTCTCCTTCAATGCATTTTGTTATACTCATCCATATCTCATTAGATTTAAATTCAGTAAATGTTAATCTTTATTCTTCGATCCTTTATACTTCATAAGAAAACCATCCTAGATTATAACTGTAATATTCATTAAAGCAACCAGTATTAAAAAAAAAAAGTCTTCTTCGGAGTGTAAAATAAATATTTGAATAAGTGAAACAATGAAGGAAGGGAAGTCTGCATTAATAGTTGAGTGCATTGATAGCAGCTTGGCAGTCTGGAGTGGGGAGGAAGCCATCGCTACCAAATTGAAACTCATTCCTGACACGTACACACCCCATCCAACCACCTGGGTCATTGCTCTGTGCCAGGAGCCAGCCACAGGGGGTGCAGGCGTTCTGTGTGATCTTTCTAAATGCTTCCTCATCTGCCATCGCCTAAGCTTGGTCCTGGTGTGAGCAGCCTCACCCTCTGACCGTGATCATTCGCTTTCAGACATGCTGTTTCCCAACATGTCAAGGAGACCAACATTACTACACTTGCATAAAATGAATAATCAGCGCTTTGAGGAGCCATTTTTTCACTCCTAAAATGAGTTTATTACGGGTTTATTTTTCATTGCCTATCAAACAGATGTTGCCTGCTCTCGGAGGAATTTTCTGCGCTTCCCAGACACTCTTTGCTGGGTGGATTGCCAGATGCTCGAGCGCTCTGCAGAGTTGTTCATGAATGCCAGGGAGGTGAGTGGATCTGCCTCAGCAACAGGAAAGGAAATCAGAGTGTTGCTGATCATGGTGGGACAGGGGGTGGCTGCTGCTTCAAAATGGAAAAATGCAAACAAGTACAGAACAGATGCAGACAAGTTCTAACTGCTGTGGAAGCAGCTTGGTGCAGTAGAAAGAGCATCAGATTTGGAACCAGACCGACCTGGGTTGAAATCCCAAATGTGCCACTTTCAGTCTCTCTGACTTGAACTCTGCTTCTTCTTTATAGATTTTAACATCCAAATCAGGGACTAAGAATGTATGGGCTAAGAATGTCCCTGGTATATAATAGTTTATCATTAAGTATTTTTTAAAAGATTTTATTTATTTATTTGACAGACAGAGATCACAAGTAGGCAGACCAGCAGGCAGAGAGAGAGGAGGAAGCAGGCTCCCCGCTGAGCAGAGAGCCCGATGTGGGGCTCGATCCCAGGACCCTGAGATCATGACCTGAGCCAAAGGCAGCGGCTTAACCCACTGAGCCACCCAGGCACCCCTATCATTAAGTATTAACTAATCTGCTATTTTCTTATTCTAGTGTTAATCTGAAGGATTAGACCAAGCCCTTTTTAATCACCTTGTTTGTTAATAATATATCCCAGATATATCTATTCTCTCTATATATATCTATCTCTCTATCTCTCTCCATCTACGTATCCATCTATCCATCATCTACAAAATTGCCTTATTGTTTTTAATGACTACAACTTATGAATCACCCAAAATGAATACTAATTAATGAACATATAAATTACTTCATTTTTCTATTTGTGTAAATACTGTCACAGTAAACATTTTCAAACACACACACACATTCACACATCTTGGTGCACTGGTCTGATAATTACTTTAAAAGAAATGTCTACAACAGGGTTTGCTGTTTGCTGTTTATACTTTATTTCAAATTACTGGATTTTTTTTTTTTTCTAAAAGAGGTATCAGTTTGAATTTTCACCAGTTCTGAGGACTATTTTCCCACAACCTAATAAACGTAAGGCCTTAATGAATTGTTTACATGTTTCCCTTTGCATTAGTTTGTTACGCACAAGAATGAATATCTTCTATATATTTGTTGGTGATTTGTTTTCTCTCCTTTGTAAACAGGGCTGTGAGCTCAGCATCTTTTCTGTGTTTGTTGTTTTGTTTAGTTTCGTGAGGGGTTAGGTGGGTCCAAAACCAGATTGGGAAGTCAACCTTAAGACTGTAGCAGAGAAAGTTAGTATTCACCAAAAATCCTTGTGAAACTACATTTCTCCACTTCCCTTGCAACTGCATAGGCTTAAAGATTTTATTTTGTTTTGGGTTTTTACTATAAAAAGAAGCACACAAACAAGAGTAGAGAAAATATTTGGTGTAACTTAAAGATTAACAAAATAAATACCCTCATATAAAACATTCAGATTAAAATGATTTTGCTGAAATAATAGCAAGAAAAATTATGTAAAAATATTTAACTGAGGCATTTTCCAGCCTTACTGAGTGAGGAATACCTGAAAGTAAAATTGTAAATATTAATCGTACATATACAATGTGATGATTTGACTTCCAATGGGAAATAAACACATTGTATTCAGCCACTGAGATATGTGACATCTAGAATTAATCAACTTTATTAAAAACAGTGTCAATGTGAAGCTGCTGAAATAATGACTCCGTGATGATAATGAGAGGTAATTTTGACTTAACCAAAGACAGAATGATGGTGTGTATCCATGTACGCATGTGTGTATGCATATATACATGTGTGTATATATGCATGTATATCACACATGTATATATGATTATGTGGCACAGTACACAGTGTCACAGTGAACCCAGATTTATAATGACCTATTTATAGATGTTTCCATGACATTACATAATCTTTTTTTTTTTTTTACAATTTTACTTATTTATTTGACAGACAGAGATCACAAGTAGGCAGAGAGGCAGGCAAAGAGAGACGGATGAAGCAGGCTCCCTGCTGAGCAGAGAGTTGATGTGGGGCTCGATCCCAGGACCCTTAGATCATGACCTGAGTCCAAAGCAGAGGCTTTAACCCACTGAGCCACCCAGGCGCCCCCACTAAATTATTTACAAACTTAAGAACCTTCCCTAGATGCTTGCTTTAAAAGTTGAGCTATTTAAAAAATACTTTATAGACAAAACCAAACCAAAAAAAGCAAATAAATAAACAAAACAGAAGGACTTTGAAATCACAAGGGCCAGCTTCAAATCCCAAAGCTGTTCTTATCTCTGATGAACTACTCAAATTTCTCAAGGTCCCCTCTGGCTCATCTGTAAATGGAGAACAGGGATTTCTCTGTAAGGTCTTTCTAAGAGTTAACTGAACTAGTGGATATAAAGTCTAAGACTATGTCTTGTATCATGGTTAGTGTTCAGCATGAGAAGGACCCTTCCTTCTGCCTACCTCATTTTACTATGGTGTCTGTTTCAATTATATGTGACTTTGGCAATTTTGACAGAAAAACAAAGGCATATATCTTGTTATAAAAGTCAAAACTTTGTATAGTGATTTTTCTATCCTTTTTAGGGATCTGTATTCAGACAACAAATACAGAATTCCCAAATGTGATTTTTCTTTTTTTTAGGTTGCTTGGCATCTAGTCAAGGAGACCCAAGTTTCAACTCTAGTTCACATGTTCACATTTACCAGTTGAGTGATTTCGTAAAGGCTACTTAAATCTGCAAAATGGAACAATAATAACTAAGAATAACATTGCTGAGAACATCACATGAGAACATGTGTAGTGATTTAACTGGCATGCTCAAAATGCCACTTACACAAATGTATTTCCTTTCATAGCTTGGTTTATCTTACTGTCATTCCCTATGTTAAACTTTGCAGAGAAACATAAAGTCCTCATGGTGTTTTTTTTCCCCCCTTATAATTCCTCTTTCTTTTTAATTTATTTTGAATAGTGTATTTCTCCAGAGTAGATCATTAGCTTTCACTGATTTGCAAATACCAAACTATCCTCCAAACAGAATTAATGTTCAATTTTAGATATTAACTATTAACTCTGAAGGTTTTATTGTGCATAATGTTTTTGTTCATACTGTTTTGATTATAAATACAATCCCTGTTCATTGGAGAATGAGGTTATGGAATATAAAGGAGGAAAAATAAAACCCATAATCTAGTGTCATTGTCATGTTTTTGCTTCCAATATTTATTTGATACAAAAATACACACACATGCACACTCATGTGTGTCACACATTCTGAAATACCATCAATATTGTTCTGCATTTTATATTGTACTAGTACAAATACTGCAATGTGTATGTATTATCTTCCTCAAGTTTAGTCGCCGTCAGAGTAATGGCCAGAGTTTCCTCCCTAACAGCCAGGAGCACAGTGGAAGCCAGGTTCCTCAGAAACGTGGAGAAATGAAGAATGTACAGTGAAGAAGCCTGAGACTAATATTCATTTTCTCCTACAAACGTTTTGTTGGAAGTCAGCTCCTCAGAATGCTTAGCCCACCAAGAGACAATCTCCCTCCAACTCCTAATCCCTGTGCCTCCCTGCAGTAGTGCCCAAGGTGGTGACTTCACTGTCATTCTGACATCAGTTCAGTCTTAGATCAAGGAAAAACCACCAAGAATGCCATCATTACCCTACAGGAAAAAGAAGCTTCTCCATAAAACAAAGGTTAGAAAATCCTCAAGATAAGATTTTAAGCCACTGTACTCAGAAAGTGATTAGTGTCTTCATTTTTCTTGAAGTTCATCTATGCAGACACTGAATGTAAAATATGGAATGTTAAAAAAAGAGCAGAGGAATGGTAACATGTACAATTGTTCAGGTTTCACTTTTCTCTAGGATTTGAGATGAAAGTAAAGAAATCCTCATCCTGTACACTCACAGCATCCTTCAGCTTATCAATTTTTGAAAACAAAGAAGAGTCTTGGCTATAATAACTAATTATGATATTAAGAAGAAGAATTAATACACTTAACACTTATTATTCATTTAGCCACATTATCAGCATTTTACATGTGTTTGTTACTTGATCCTCACAGGTACTCTGTAAACTAAAGACTGTTATAATCAATTTTATTTTAAAAATATGGCAAAGGGTAACATTTTGGAATCAGGATCTGAACACAGGTAATCTGGTTTCAGAATCTGAATCAGTTTTCCTAGAACAACTTCTGTGCCATTTTTCTCTTTAATGCTACTTAATTTTGTTCTAGATATGTGACTGATTAGCCTAATCACTTTTTCCTTAATTCCCTCATCCTTTAATACTATAGCAATTTGCATTAAAGCAAACAACACAGGTAAAAGAGCACATTTCCTTAAACAAATGAAATGTTTAATAAATGATAATTTTGATAGTGTTTTTTTTTTATTGTTGTTATTGTGATAAGATAGTTTGAAAAAGATAGGACCAATGAGTAACTCATCTGACTTCATTAGAAGGATTTTGGAACTGATAAATAGTCTTCACAATTATAAAACTGGGAAGTAATGAATTTAAAGAATTCCTCCTTCATTCTAGATAAAGTTGCCAGCAGTTGTAGAATGTATACATAGAGAGGTCATGTACTATCGGGACAGATTTTTATGTGTGTTGGCTTTGGATGGGTGACCTCTGCAAAAAGAGGTCATACCTCAGTCTGAGAAATCCTTATGGTTTAGAGATCCAGCTGGTGTTTGAAGGAGGCCAACATTTTGCTATACTGGTGAAAATGTATACCCAGAGAACAGTAAATGTGATGTAGAATGTGGATATAGCAAAGAAAGAAAGAACGAATAAATGATCTTATGTCCTCCAGGTATACACAGATTTGAAAAGTTACTAAGCAGTAAAAATCACAACATTAAAGATAACACAGAATTTCTATCCTCACCAACTTCCTGCTACCACATTAAGTAAAAGTGATAACATCTGTTTTCCATGCAGGTAGCTAGCACTTCCCATGTAGGGCAATTGGATCCCCACCAGGTGAACAATTCAGCTGCCTGGTATCTCTTTTTAAGCGCATCTTTATTCAAACCTTGGTGATCTCTAGGAATATATTTGCTTACTTTCAATCCCCTACAAGTAAGATTTATTTCTCCTCACTCTCTCTCTTTTTTTTTTCTTTTTTTCTGGGATCGACTATGAATTAACAAGTATGTAGTATTTTTCCCAAATCACTTTTTCATTGATTTTTTTCCCTTATACATAGGAAAAAAAATCTTCCTGAAAATTTTCTGGTCAAAAGAAATTAATAAAATATATTTAATATAATTATAAATTATATGTTGTTTCACACGTGCATAATCTTATTGAAAATGTGTTAGGGGTACCTGGGTGGCTCAGTTAGTTAAGCATCTGACTCTTGATTTCAGCTCAAGTCATGATTTCAGGATCATGAATTCGAGCCCCCCATCAAGCTCTGTGCAGGGCATGGAGTCTGCTTAAAATTCTCTATCTCCCTCTACTCCTCCCCAATCACCACTTCCTCTGATCTTTCTCTCTCTCTCTAAAAAAGTACTTTATGCCTGGTGCTATGTTCAAAACTTCATATATACAATGACATATAGTATTCATAGGTTAATATTATCCCTCTTAGAAATAAGGTATGAAGTAGCTTACCCAGGGTTAACACTGCTGATTTCTCACTGTGTTCTTCTATTTCAACTGGTATCCTGTTCAATATATTTACCAGTAGCTTCAGAAGTGTTCCTCAGTGTTATTCATTCCTTCAGAAGGTAGTTTACCACATGTTTGTTTTAAAGAATTCAGTTATACAATGCTTAATTTGCACACAGGGCTCTGAGAGCTTGTCACCCCATAGGAGAGGGAGTTTTCCATGTGTTTTCTTAATTCCATTTTCAGTGCCCTTATTTGGATCATCATTATCACTACCCTGAAGTCCTTGCAACAGGACATAGATGTTCTAATTTTAACATCTGATGCAATTGGACTGCTGGCTACAAGAGGTTTGAAATTTTCTTCCAAAGGAGAGAAATGTTCTTTTGGGGAATTTGTGTTTTAGAGAGTGGATCCAGAAAGTTGGAGGACTTGGCATCATCTAAGAAATTACAATTATATAGTATTCCAATTGGGTTTCTCATCTCCTTCTCAATTGCTCTCCCGCAAGGTATACAATGGCTAAACTAAACTCCATGAAGCATGACTCTTGGCTGTCAATGGAATAATTTGGCTGTAGGATAAATTTTAGCCACCTAAGGCTCATTGTAAAGCTATTCATTATGTAAATGTTTTCTAATCCTAGTTCCCTTCTCCTGTTCCTAAATACAATATGTATTTAGAAAACTTGACTATGTCCATATCCAAAATTACGTTTCACTCACAGAGATTAGTTTTGTGATACCAATCAGTTTATACTTTATTACTATTATTTTTAATTTAGCTTTCCCTCCGTACTTGATTGACAAATTGTTACTATGAACTATGTTATTCACCTGTATGATCACCATACCTAAGTGAGATGGGGGAGGGGGGCTGAGTAACCAACTAATACTGGGTACAACTCACATATGAGTTAAGTGCTATGCTTATATCCATTTTAAGACTCAAAAACATCTATGAAATTGATATAATCTCCATTTCTTGGGAAGAGCGTGGAGACTCCGATATTTAGTGCAACTTAGGAACTGATCACAGGTTTGTTTGAACTTATGTTCTTAACATGGTTACAGTGCCAGTCACAGAAGCATGGATACAGCAAGTTCTCAAACAAGAATTCTTGAATTAAAGAATGAGATCATTATACCAATACATTGTTTATTGCCCCCTAAAAATGGCATCATGAAATGTTTCAAGCGTAAAATTTGCCCCATATATGCCAAATTGGAAAGTGGGGAAAGAGATTATTTCCAGCACTTCATCATTGTTTATATTAATATAACTTTCTTCACCACCCGGCAAACTTAGTTCTACAAGGCAAAGGCAAGTAATAAAATCAGACTTTTGCTAGAGTGAGGCTGCTTCCCTAATTGCAAATGTAAACGTTGCCAGGTGTTCAGCTCCCTTGTTCTAATAAATAAATAATTAGAAAACATGATTAATATAAAGCCTCACTGCCTAGCTGTGCAGAGTGTTCTTGGAGAGCAATGTAGGGACTTTATTTGGAGGGCAGAATGTGTACTTAACAGTATGCTTCCAAAGGATTCTGGCAGAAAAGCATCACATGCCTGTGCAAAGTATGAGAGCCCAATCTGGCCCAGAACAGAATTATGGACTTGGGGCCAGACAAAAAAAGATTCCCTTTCCTGCTAGAGGTAGGGGATGGAAGAAACATCACCTGAAATCAGTACGGATCGATATAGTTAGTTTGTGTTCTGAGTCAAATCAGATTTGGTAACCAAATCTGTCACCTCTGAGATGTATGGAATTTGGCACCTTAGCTAGCTTGTTTTACCTGCTAGCTTATCAGCTTTCTAATGACTAAAATAACATCTGTCTCAATTGTAAATATTGAACAAGATTCTGAATGTGCAAATCCCTAGGTCAGAAGAAGTCCTTCCTAAGTGATAGTCATTGACCCTTACTTTCTTTATCTGCAAAATTAAAATCAGATGCAGAAAATCATATATATATATATACATATATATATACACACACATATATATTCCTTTCAAAATTACTTCAGTAATGAAACTTACATAACTTTAACCTAGTAATTCACAAGCTTATTTGACAAGATCTTTCATAATCATTTTTCTAAATGTATTTTTAGAATAAATAAATGCATCAAATAATTGACTTACAAACACATTTTACATTAGTCTTGTTTTAAATTTTGCCTCTTCAGATTAAAAAAAACAGGATAACAAAGCATACATTATTGTTCATCTATTGGTCTTCTTTTCGTAGAGGGTTTCTAAAGTATAAGTATTTTCATCATTACCATCATCATCATCATAAACTACATGTCTCTAATATATCCAGTGGATTAATGGCTATATCTGTTGTTGATAGTATTTATATCCCCAGGGATAGTGCAGAGTATGTGCACAGAGTATTTATTGAATGAATGAAGGATGATTATTATCACATCACTACCTTATTGCTGACAGTTGAATTTTTATTGATTTTATAGTGTTTTAGTGATTAAACCCACATAAAGCAATTAGATATTAAATGTAAGCCCAAGGGAATTCTTTAATTTAAGTAATAATAAAATAAGTTTAGCATTTGAAATAAATCAGACCCAGATAAATGAACCAATTTGTCCAAAACTATCTGCTTTATAATAGCAGAGGGAAAATGTGGATGCAGATTTTCTGGTTTATAGAAACAGTATATCTGTGTTTACTAAGCCAAATGCTGCAATTTATTGGGTAGAATATTGAAACCAACAGAAGATAGTTAACAAGGAAGAAATTCATAGAACTAGAAATAGAGCTTATCCATGAAAACAGGAAAGGTGATTTTCCCGGTAGAGAGAATGCGTTGTGAGAGAAAATGACACTGAGGGAGTAACCCAGTTTAAATCTGCAAACACCTGCTTAGGAGTAAAGATACAAAATACTGGTTTTTTGTTTGTTTGTTTTAAAAAAGAATATGAAATTAACATAAAATCAAATGAACCATTTTAAAGTGTACAATCCACTGGTATTTAATATATTCACAGTATTGTGCAACAGTCCACTAATTAAATAATTGAGGTATTTTCATCACCTCAAAAGGAAACCCCATACCTATTGAGTTGTCACTACTCATTCCCTTATGTCCCAGCTGCTTTCTGCCTCTATATGGATTTGCCTATTCTAGATATTTTAAGTAAATAGAATCATACCCCAGTACCTACGACTTTTGTGCGTGGCTCCTTTCACACAGTATCACGTTTTGACATCCAGTCAAGTTACAGCATGTATCAGTAATTCATTCCTTCTCTGGTTTGAATATTATGCCATTCTATGTATACACTAAGGATGGTAGACCTAAGATATTTTGTGCCTGCAACTTTGTCCCCTACTGAAGTAGCTTTTGAATTTGTCATATTAATGTCAAGTGATTAATCTGTGATGTTCTTTAATTTGGCTTGGGTTGCCTCTATTAGCATCCATCTTTTTGAGCCTTAAGCTGGTACTATTGGGAGAGAAAAGAGACAATCTCTACTTTTACAACAGCCTTTGTGAAAGCAAGCTAATCTTTCATCTCCTCCTGGAGTCTCCTATATTTGCATAACTGTTTTGATTCTACAGTCTCTATTGAATCTCTCTCTCTTTCTCTCTCTTTTCCTAAAGTTCAAGAACAGGGGCAGATGTCCATGCGCACACTCCATTCAGGAGTGGCCCTTGGCCACCTTATTTCTCGGTGGCTTTTATTGTGCTCATCTGTTCAGGAAGCCTGGTTTTACAAGGGCTCATTTGCTGGTTAATTGCATTCTCAGATCCTCGAAGAAGGCTGACACACCTGCTCTCCACTTCACTGTCTCTTTTGATCTCTCTAGAAATACCCAACTCTGATTATGTGAAAACCTTCTGTAACTGTAATACGTGCCTAGAAAGCAACTGAAACCCTCCATTGTGGCTATACTGACCTGAAAGAGGCTATTTTTAGGGGTCATGGGTAGTAACAACAAAGGAAAAAAAAAGACTTCCTTAATTAAGTATATATCTAGTTCAAAAGATAGAAGTGCACTTGGGGAGGGAGGTGCAGGGTTGGGTGAGCCTGGTAGTGAGTATTACGGAGGGCACGTATTGCACGGAGCACTGGGTGTGGTGCATAAACAATGAATCTTGGAACACTGAAAAGAAATAAAATAACGTAAAATGGAAAAAAAGAGAAGTGCACTTGGTATTTAGCAGATGTTAAACAGATGTGAATTGCACAGTTAACACACTCTTGACATAATTTTTAAGACACCGGCCTATTAAATTTCTATTTTCTAAACAATTATGTACTATATCTGGGATATTTAAAGATAAAACAGGAATATGACCTCATTTCTATATAAATACTACAGGAGAAAAAACAAAACAAATGAAAATAGAAAAAAATATATATATACCTATATATATTTCATCTCAGAATATTCACCATATGTAGCAAAATTTATTTCAAAGAATTTATCACCTATTTCTTGACATCTCACAACTTTTCCATAAACTTCTTCAGTGTCACTTAGTTTTCCACTTTGTGGATTAACTGTTCATGTCCATGTTCCACCACCTTTCACTCCTCTCCACATGCTTGCGAGACAAGTACTCCTCTTACAACAAATCTTGTATCTTCCATTATTATATTAAAAAAATTATTCCATCCCCTCCACCTGAACATCACAGCACTTGGAACAAAGTAGAATCCCAGGGCACTTACCAAAGGTTACATATATATTTATTCATTCATTTATTAATCTGTGGAGACATCTTGAATATATACAATGCAGGAGCACTATACTAGATCTTAAAAATGGAGGTTTAGAGCAATTAAATAAAAATTTACAAGACGTGTCAAAGCCTTTGTATTTCCATCACTTAAATTCCTCGTTGTTTACTTTTATCCAGTTATGGAAACAAAGTTTTCACATATAAATGTAAATTGCCTTCCAATTGATCTGTGGATGGTTGGTTAACAATTAGAGCAGGTAGGATGACATTTCTGTGAGGACTATCATACCACTTAGCAAGTATCCCATGCAAAGTATCTACCATCTGGAGCATACTTACAAAATGATATATTTGTATATTTTTTGTGGTTTTCCCTTCCTTTAGAAAAGAGAGTTCAATACATTTAAAAGTCTTAGCATCCAGGGTCCCTGGGTGGGTCAGTCCTTAAGTGTCTGCCTTTGGCTCAGGTCCTATGTTTCACATCTTTTAGCAAACTAGCCTGGGTCCTGGGATCATGCTCAAAGGGAAGCCTCCTTCTCCCTCTCCCACTCCCCCTGCTTATATCCCTTCTCTCACTGTCTCTCTCTATCGAATAAATAAATAAAATCTTAAAAAGAGATAAAAGTCATAACATCCATGCATTAGAAGGGAAATTGGAAATCAATGACTCTAATTCCTCTGTGATATTTGAATCTTTCCCATACATATATTTGAATACTCAATAGTTAAGCCATCGGAGTTTGTATCAGCTTCTTTGAGAAACTTTATTTTCTTTGTTGCCAGTTCCAGCTCCTCAACAGTCTGAAGACAACATATATAATTCATAAGACCTTTGGTTATTGTTCCAAGATTATACTTCTACCCCAACTTTTGCTAAATTGCTCTCACTTTTGCTAAATTACATTCAAGTTTTGTTTTTGTTTTTGTTTTAACAGAAAAGACTTTTCTTGCTGACAATAGAGATCTTACTTTATTCAAGCTCCCCTATACCTTACTGAAATGACTCAACTTTTAATGGGAACTTTTATTTCCAATTTCAGATTAACCCAATTTCTTATAAGGTGACTCTCCAAAGCCATTAGAGTAATAGTTGTTATTTCCCTAACATTAAATCTTATTTTCAGCCCAGAGCTATAATCATCTTATTTCTCTTTTGGAACATGGGTCTCTCTTGTCCTTTCAGAGTCTCTAATTAGACCATCTGTTTCAAAATTAGTCAACCATTGGGAAAGCATCTAGTTTTGTTTGTGTTTACTTGTCTGTTTGCTTTGTTTTTACCATTTACATTTTTATTTAATTTTGTTGAAATATTTTATTTATTTATTTGACAGACAGAGATCACAAGTGGGGGGAGAGGCAGGCAGGGGTGGGGTGGGCAAGCAGGCTCCCTGCTGAACAGAGAGCCCCATGCGAGGCTCTATCCCAGGACCTTGAGATCATGACCTGAGCTGAAGGCTTAACACACTGAGCCACCCAGACCCCCCTACCATTTACATTTTTAACATAGCTTCTTGCTTCTGGTAACCAGAGATCATTGATTTCTGTTATAAGTGGAGTGAAAGGTTCTATGCAATTACCATTCTTCTCTACAGCCATCAAGTAAAAATACAAGTCTTCCATTTTTCATTCAAAGTAAAACTTTTGGAAGACGTTAAATATGTCATATGGGGGAAAAAAAAGATTAGAGGCACCGAGAGACCTGAGAGACACTATCATGAGAGTATATATGAAAAATCACAGTAAGCCTTAGTCATTTTTAGTGGACTTGTTTGAAAGTAAATCTGACTCCTCCCCCATTTAAACACTATATAATGGAAGTTTAAAATGTATTTAATATTACTATGTAGTTAAATCTACCCCATATGTAGCTAAGAGAGTTTGAGCCTGGGTTCATGAGGTCTGAGCGTTATGCCTGCTCCACAGAAACTGTCTGAACTTGGTCAAGTCAGTTCTCAATTTCTTCACAAAGAGAGGTGAAGTGTACATGGATTTTTTTTGAGCTCTTCTGTTTAACTTTGTACACCCTTATGATTTCTCAGGGGTGTCTTAAGATTTATGTGAGATTAAGTTAAATACAAAACAATTCTGCAGAAATGGAATTTTATCAGTTAAAACTAGGAATTTCTTTCAGGCATAGCAATTCAAACATTTTCAGATTTCCTTTAATTGTGTGCAAGGGACAGCATACTATTGTCATCTGAGGGAAAAACAAGGATCTTTTTCTCCCATTAATTAGGATAAAGATTAATCAAAAGTTCTTGTGAAAGTGACTAGTGGGTTTATATTTGGAACCTTATAAAATGTAAGGCCTGTATGGCCATTCACCTTTTCTATTTCCATGTCTTCCTTTTTTCCTTAAACAAAGAACATCCCCAAATCTGGCTGTTGGAAGAACTATGTGTATTCATTGTGATACCTGGACTGTTAATTGCCTTAAAGCCTGGATTGGTTTGAATAAGTGGGTTTAACTTTGTAGATGGTATAATGTCAAAATCTGAAAAGCATTTTCAGGTATAAACTCCTCATAGAAATAGAATAAGAATATAATTCTATCCTGGTTACATTTTCGCTACTAGCACCAGTGATTTTTTTCTCATCATTTTCTCATATTACAGAATTTTCTACAGTCATATGCTATATATATGTGTATGTGTGTGCGCATTTGTGTGCATGCATACATGAGTGCATATACATAATTACTATTAATTATATATAATATATAATGCATTTTATATAACACATAATTATATAATTATATAATCATTATGCATTATATATTATTACATATGATATATATCATTAATATATATAATCATACTTCTGTCTACAAAGATAGACAGAAGAGCTCAGAGAAAGCCCATGTATTGCTTATCCTGCTTCAGTAGTTAATAATGTTTTGCTAATCTAATATATATTTTGCTTCCTATTTCCAGAAAGAATATGCTTCTTTACTGAGGCTGTTATGTTATAATCAAAGAAAAGACATAAAATGGCAAGAAATTCATCCTTGATGTTCCCAGGCTGATCTAACAATAAAGCACTTCACTGAATGGCAATGAATGATAAACACACTTGAAGTGTTTGTCAAAATACTGAAAAGAGTCAATTTTACTGTATGTAAATTATACCTCAATAATCTATTATTAAATAAAATATATAAAAGAAAAGAGGAGAGCCAGAGGGTGAGAGGCATCATGTATCTATATGTGAGAACAGTGTCTATTTAATATTGTGCATTTGCGTTCGTGCCCCATTGTGTTCCTGCTTGACATCCTCTTGGACCACACATTGCCTCTGGAATTTGTAAGGCAAACAGCTTTGCTCACATGTAACCTGACTACTATAGGTACAACCAGGGCATTCTTCTCCAGAGCTGCTTTGCTCCTGAGGTTTTTGAACACATGCAGGCTTTCAGTCAGCACCTAGGAATTCTCACTAACTTAAAAGCGGTATTTAACAACCACGTGACAACGCTAGACTGAAAAGAGATAACAGTTTTTGTTTTGTTTTTGAGATTTGATTTTTAAGTAATCTCTACACCCAACGTGGCACTGGATCTCAAAACCCTGGGGTCAAGAGTCCCGTGCTCTACCAACTGAGCCAGCCAGGAGTCCTAATGACAGTTTTTGAATAAACGTGTGTAACTTCCTTTTATCAGGAGGACAGTTTTGAAGCTCATACCTCATTGTTACACCAAGAGTTCCAAAGGAAAGTGGTCCCCAGCTGCCAACAGCACTATCCACCACCATCATGACATTTCATATTGACTCTTCTCTCCCCTCTGCCTGAAATTTTCAAGTCTCCCACTTCTCCTCTGGTACAGTTTTCCCAAATCAACTATCATCATGCAAGCCCTCACTCGGGTTCTTTCTAAGTGGTAACTCAGTCTGTGGCAGAGAGAAGTAATATTAACATGCAATGAGAACTGATTATGTTTGCATATTCTTTTTGAAATTTATATACATTAATCAATTCCCATATTATTATTATGAGCTAAGATTATTACTACTACTTATCTTAGCAGTTGAAACTTAAGGATGGTAGTATTTCTCAAAGATCATGATTATTAAGTGATCGATCCTTCTGACTTTAAAATCAGTATTTTCCTGCAAAACCAAATTGCTTTGGATGAAAGTAGAGCTTCTCAACCAGTAGATTACTTTTATTCTAGCAATTATACCTTCTTAAAAAGAAGTATTTATATTAGGCATTGATTTCAAAGAGGATATTAAGTTAATTATCTAACAAGCCCCCTCCCTCCATAAAATGTAAGCAGGCACAATTGTCCCATGATTTTTCATTATGGGTGGGAGAGTTCATATGTTTTTGCTCCTAACAGCTCCTGAAGAAAACTTGTCTTAATACATAATAGGGTGTCCTTTGTTAGATTTCTACTTTAGACTTAGCACTGAGAAAGATTACTAAAATATACTAACATACAGCCTGTCATATTAAAAATATTAAAATTTCCAATTAATGCATAAGCTATTCCAAGCCTGAGAGAAGCTAAATGATTTAATAAGTTGAGAGTGAGGAAGCAATGCCAAATCTAACTGGCCCAAATCCTGTGCTATTTCCAAGCTTTCAAAATTTACCTAATTTGAATCAACTGTGACAATATTTGAAGCCAACTATTGAGAAGCTACCCCCAATGCTAATTTTATCATGTTTAGAAGATGAAAATTCTGTAATATTACAAAAAGTAGTAACAAGTTAATGTTCCCAATTGTTGGTATCTAAAATAAATTTAGCTCACTATATTTATTTCAGAATTATTCTATTTCTTGTTTTCTCATTAACATTCCAAAATGAAACTAATTGTGTTGCAAATAAAAATCTTACCATAGCCAAAAATATCCCTTCTTAAGTCCCAGAAAGAAAATAATGAGTTCTGGGATTTCTCTTTTCTTCCTCAATAAGTGGGTCACTTAACACTCTCTTCAATCTTCTACAGTATTCCAGGGATTTCAAAGAACTTTCCTATAATAATTTGAGTCTCATAACCATCTCATGTTGTAGTACATGCAAAGATTATCGTTCCCATTTTACAGATGAAGAAATAGGTACTCATATAAGGTAGGGGATTTGTCAAGGAATTTAATTTGACATTTTATTCATTTTATAATCACATTTTATTCATTTTATAATCACAGTGGCCTTAATTACCTCCATATGTTGACAATAAGGGTGTTGGTCAGTTAGGATACCAGTTATTGGCATAGCTGTGGCTAGATTTTAGTATCTATGACTATTGTTTCATTTGCAAGGCAATTTCACTGGGAAACATTGATGAATACTTAGCAGTACAGTTCCATGGTTAAGAGAAAGATGTCAGAATTGTGGATGATAACCAGAATTTAAAAATGCAGATGCATGGGATCCTAAAGGAAATGGCTAATGTGTGGAACTCACAAATGTCTAATGAAATAGGTTGAACATAGAATCTATGACACTCAAAATCAGAAAGGCAAGAGTACCATTTGTTCTATGAAGATAAATTTTAATATTGAAGAAAATGGGGCAGATTCCAACTTTCTTTTAAAAGAAAATAAAGAGATATGCATCCCTATGTTCACTGCAGCATATTTACAATAATCAAGATATGGAAGCAGCCCAAGTGTCTATCCATAGATGAGTGGATAGAGGAGATGTGGTGTATATATACAGTGAAATATTACTTGACTATAAAAAATAATGAAATCTTGCTATCTACAATGACATGAATGGATCTGGAGAATAATGTTAAGTGAAATAGGTCAGGAGGAAAGAAAAATACCAAATGATTTCACTCATATGTGTAACTTAAGAAACAAAGCAAATGTACAAAGAAAAAAAGAGACAAGCAAAGAAAAAAGACTCCAATCGAGAACAAACATGGCAGTTGCCAAACTGGGTGGTTGGGTGAGTGAAATAGGTGTGAAGACTAAGAGTATATTTCTCATGATGAGCACTGAAAAATGTATAGAATTGCTAATTCACTATTTGCACACCTGAAACTAATATAACACTATATAAATTATAAGAGAGAAAAAGAAAGAAAGAAAGAAAGAAAGAAAGA
>ML105047.1:0-23223 GCA_003697995.1 Taxidea taxus jeffersonii | reverse complement strand
AGAAAGAAAGAAAGAAAGAAAGAAAGAAAGAAAGAAAGAAAGAAAGAAAAGGAAAGGAAAGGAAAGAAGAAATGAAGAAAGGGCAAGAAAGGAAGGAGAAGAAAGGAAAGAAAATACCAAGATTCTAGCCAGGTAGACTGACTATAATTCCAATAACATCCTAACCATGACCATCACTATCACCAATAGCTGAATACATTTTTGGAAGTAGGTAAATAAGTAAACATATTGTGTACTTCGGAACCTTTAAATGCCTACCACCACCTACACTTTAGCTTTTAACATCTCTCAACGTTTTCCATAACATGGACTCATTGAGATCCATAATAACTAAGTGTTACATCATCATGTAACATTTAGGGTAACAGAAGTTAATAATCATTATGCAACATTTTCAGTTTATTCAGTTCCTAAGAGACAAACCAGGTCTAATGGCTGTCTTCTGAACTAATATACCATGCTACCTTTTTATACAGAGAACAAAAGAACACAGCTATAAACACCTAAGCTTGCAAAGTATGACTATGTAACATGAGTAAACAGTGAGTGATGTTACTAATTATGCAGGTATAGTGCCCTGTCTTACCTGGGAATATCAGATACCACACCCAAGGCACTGATTTCAATCCCGGACTCACTTCACCCACTTTCACCTGTACTCACCATGCAAAATATAGGCAAACAAACAAACAAACAATCTTTGTACTTGTCAGGATTTTCTTAGAATATAAGTATGGCTGAAATTGTGGAGGAGAGAATAATATGTACAGTATAGTAAACCTGGGGAAAGCAATTGCTGGTTTTCTAAATATGAAATGCTTTCAAGTAGTAAAGTAAAATAATCCCTTTGGTTAGCCACAAAACTTCAATTGAGTAGGCAACATGAGAAATTAAGAGCCTGGGCTAGTAAGCCTCCTTTATATAATATTCATTAAGATTTTAAGTGCCCATGATAGATTTGTTAGCATTTTTCATTATCCTTTCTTTATGATCATTCTTCATTCAATTTTCAATCTGTGTAACAATACTTGCAACTAAGGTAATTTGAATTAAAATTTCAAGCAAGATATTTTTATATATGTGTTTGTGAATTGACGCCAACTTGTTTTATTATAATCAAGATATTTTCCATCCACTCTATTCCTTTATCCACTAATTTACTGAGTTTATCAAAGAAAAGCAATCAAGTTTGTCTGGCATAACATGTTCTTTATAAATTTAGCATGGCCCCAGAGAATGTAATCTGCTATTTATTAACAAAGAAAGCTACAGAAGCACAATCTTTATTTTACTTACTTATTTATTTTTTTTGGAAACCACACTCCTTCCGGGGACTGTTGCAGAAACTGATTCCTGGTTTGAAAGAAGAATTCATGGTCTTTTCTTTATAAAGTGGTAGAGACCCTGAGGCAAGGGCTGAGTTTCTTGGAACTCTTATAGAAGTCTCAATTTTTGAAATTGGATGGATTTACAAGGAAATATACCCTTGATGTGAAGTCAAGGGCCTTGACATGTCATGGACATGGCATCTGAAATTCTGTAAGCTGGTCAGAGCTGAGGCTCACAGTTTGAGCCACAGCTCCCAGTTGGTCTTACTGGTACTCTAGAGCCCAGAAAGGGCCTGCCATCTGTCACATATTTTGAGTATAAATTTTTTAATTGGCTTCATCATATATTTTTTCCTATTTAGCTAATTATATCTTTTAAAAAATCTCATTTTGTTAAGTAAATTTTGAAACCCACCTTTTATTCTCTTTGTATTAGAATAAGGAAGGACTAAATTACATAAATGCAAATAAATAAAACATTCTGGAAAGTCCTGATGAATCAAGTAGGTTTACATGAAGATGAAATGAAATTGTTCATATGAAAAAGTCCATAAAATTTAAGTAGTCTTTATCTAAATTTATCCAGTAGATAATTTGTTTCAAATGCAGAATTTAGAGTTCCCCTTGTATAGATTCTGACTTAGTAAGTTAACAAATGGTAATCATACTTTTATAAAGACATCTCTTGAGGTGAATTCCATAAAGATGATCTTAAAGCTACACTTTTAGGGAAAACAACAATAAAAAACTTATTTAAAGTACTATTAAATTGAAGGCAAATATTAGTATTGATCATTTAATTTTAATTTTAGTATGACCAATACTAAATCCCATTTGTTGTACTCACTCAATACCTACATATATATCCTGCTATATGTCAACATCACACACACACACATACACACATACTGACCGTATCTTCCTTTCTTCCTTTCTGTTATGGTAATGTAATTGCCAACATTTATAAAGATTCCAGGGCACCATGCCTAACAGTGATGCACAACATTTCCACTATCATTTCTTTTTTGGTCAGAACCCAGTCATATGACCCCAATTTCAATGAAGAATGGGATAAATAATCTTCCTATGAGCCTGGGGAAAAGATTGGTGAATAATTTTTCCCATTGTCCAGCAATGTCTTGAAATAAAGCAGATCTATATATCCCTGAAAGTAAGATATCACTCCCACTCTGAGTATGAAAGTAAACAGAAGAGCTACATAGAATATTATCTTTGCAACAACCTGTAGAGATAATTTAGTTTAATGTCAATATTTTAAGAATGAGTATAAAATAATATTGAAATTTAGGGATTTAACTTTTCAAGATGTCTACTTTGAATGAGTGCATAATTAAATATTTTTAGCCAAAGGACTTAGATATTGGTGTTCTTGTTTTTGTCTGTTTTTTTAACTCTTATATGAATTGATAATTTAATCATACTTGGACTCTACTATGCTAACAGTGGTTTACAGATGGAAGAGCTACAAGACATGAATCATCACTAAAAAGGAGTACTTAAAGAATTTCAAAGGCAAGAAGGAGGTCCAAACAAACAAACAACAACACTACAGGAATCTGAAACCTCCAGCAACTATAGAGACACCAAACATTAAATACAGTGTAAACCTTGTTGAATGGCAAAAACAAAAGCAAGCAAAGAAAAAAAAATGTGTGAAAAAATAAAGTAATCATTAAAACCAGATCCAGACAGAACACATGTTACAAGCAGCAAAGGGGAAGAACATAGGATACTGCTATATGGCTCCTAAATATGACACAGTAGTCATATTTAAAGATGGGCTTAGATTAGTTAAAACTACATACTGTAAACTAACACCATTTGTTAAAGAGACTCTCTTTTTCTATTGGATATTCTTTCCTGCTTTGAAAGGTTAATTGACCATATAGTTGTGGGTTCACTTCTGGGTTTTCTATTCTGCTCTGTTGATCTAGCTGTCTATTTTTGTACCTATACAATATAGTTCTGATCACTACAGCTTTGTAATATAACTTGAAGCCTAGAGTTTAACTGGTGAATAGAAAAAGAAGATATGATTGATATATATATTTATATTTTTATAAATATATAAATATAAAGATATTAAATATATTTGTTTATATATTTATATAAATATATAAATATAAAGATATATATTTATCCAGCAAGGCCATCATTCAGGATAGAAGGAGAGATAAAGTGATTTCCAGACAAACCAAAACTAAAGTAGTTCATTTTATATATACATATATATATAATATACATATATATATACATATATACACAAATATATATATTTATATATACATATATACATACATATATATGTATACATATATACATTTTATATATATACACACATATATATAAAATATATATTTTACACTGTATTTAATGTTTGGTGTCTCTATAGTTGCTGGAGGTTTCAGATTCCTGTAGTGTTGCTGTTTGTTTGTTTGGACCTCCTTCTTGCCTTTGAAATTCTTTAAGTACTCCTTTTTAGTGATGATTCATGTCTTGTAGCTCTTCCATCTGTAAACCACTGTTAGCATAGTAGAGTCCAAGTATAATTAAATAATCAATTCATATAACAGAGTTAAAAAACAGACATATATATATATAAAATATATATATGTATATATATATTTTACACACAATGGAATATTGCTTAGACATAAAAAAGAATGAAATCCTGCCATTTGCCATGATGTGGATGGAGCTAGAAAATATCATGCTAAGTGAAATAAGTCAGTCAGAGAAAGACAAATATGTGATTTCACACACATGTGAAATTTAAGAAATAAAACAAATGAACATAGGGAATAAAAAGAGAAAGAGAGGTAAACCCAAAAAGACATTCTTACTTCCCCTCTTCTGCTGGTTTTAGGCTTTATTTGTTGTGCCTTTCTAGCTCCTTTAGGTGTAAGATTAGGCTGTGTATTTAAGACTTTTCTTGCCTCTTGAGGAAGGCCTGTATTGCAATATACTTCCCTCTTAGAACTGACTTTGCTTTGTCCCAAAGCTTTTGGACTGTAGTGTTTTCATTTTCATTTGCTTCCATATATTATTTAAAATTTCTTCTTGAATTTCCTGGTTAACCCATTCATTCTTTAGTAGGGTGTTCTTTAACCTCCACATATTTGAGATCTTTCCAATTGTGTGTGTGTGTGTGTGTGTGTTTGACTTCAAGTTTCATAGTGTTGTGGTCTGGAAATGGAAATGATATGATTTAGAAGTTTTTGTACTTGTTGAGAACTGATTTGTGACTCAGTATGTAATCTAGTCTAGAAAACTTCCATTTTCACTTGAAAGAATGTGTATTCTGATGCTTTAGGATGAAATGTTCTGAATATATCTGTTAAGTCCATCCAATTCAGTGTGTCATTCAAAGTCATTGTTTTCTTGTAGATTTTCTGCTTAGATAATCTCTCCATTGCTGTAAGTGGGGTGTTAAAGTCCCCTACTATTACTATATTATTATTAGGGAGCTTCTTTATGTTTATCATTAAGTGCTTTAAATATTTGGGTACTTCCAAGTTGGGGACATAAATATTTATATTGTTAGATCTTCTTGATGGATAGACAGACACCCTAATAATGATAGAATGCCCTTCTTCATCTCTTGTTACAGGCTTTGTTTTAAAATCTAGTTTGTTTGATATAAGTATGACTACTCCAGCTTTCTGTTAATGTCCAAGAGCATGGTAGATGGTCCTCTATCCCCTCACTTTCAATCTGCAGGTGTCTTTAGTTCTAAAATGAGCCTTTTCTAGAGAGCATGTAGACAGACCTTGTTTTTTTATCTTGTTTTCTACCCTATGTCTTCTGTTTGGAGCATTTAGTCCATTCACATTCAGAGTGATTATTGAAAGATATGTATTTAGTGCCATTGTGTTACCTGTAGAGTTGGTATTTCTGGGGATGTTCTCTGGTCCTTTCTAGTCTTTCATGGTTTGGCCTTTTCTTCTCCCCTTAAAATTTCTTATAGAGCTGGTTTAGTGGGCACAAACTCCTTTAGTTTTTGTTTGTCTGGGAATCACTTTACCTCTCCTTCTATCCTGAATGACAGCCTTGCTGATTAAAGAATTCTTCACTGCATGTTTTTCACACTCAGCACGTTGACTATATCCTGCCATTCACTTCTGGTCTGCTAAGTTTCTGTGGATAGATCTACTACAAATGTGGTATGTCTTCCCTTGTAAGTGAAGGACTTTCTTCTGCTGTTTTCAGGATTCTTTCCTTTTCTGTGTATTTTGTGAATTTGACTATGAAATGCCTTGGTGATGGTTGGCTTTTGTTGAATTTAATGGGAGTTTTCTGTGTCTCTTGGATTTTAAAGTCTGTGTCCTTCTGTGGATTAGGGAAATTTTTAGCTATACTTTATTTGAATAAAACTTCTGTCCTGTTTTCTCTCTCTTCATTTTCTGGAACTCTTGATATAGATGTTGTTACATTTTAATAAGTTGCTGAGTTCCCTAATTCTACCTTCATAACCCACTAACTTTCTTTCCCTCTTCTTTTCAGCTACATTACTTTCCATAGTTTTACCTTCTGTATCACTGATTTGCTCCTGTTTCATCCATCCTCATTTTTATGGCATCCATTTGGCTTTGCATCATGGTTATAGCAATTTTAATTTCAGCCTGGCTGTGTTTTACCTCTTTTATCTTTGCAGTAAGGGGTTCTCTAGTATCTTCTATGCTTTTATCAAGCCTAGCTAGCATCCTTATAATTGTTTTAAATTCTAGTTCACACATCTCACTTATATCTGTATTGATTAAATCCTAGGCTGTGAGTTCTACTTCCTGTTCTTTTGTTCTTTCTTTTGGAGTGAATTTCTCCAACTCATCATTTTGTCCAGGAAAGAAAGAAGAAAGGAAAAAAAACAAAAAACAAAAAAAACAAAAACAGATCCTTGGTGTGTTTTGATCTGCTTGTTAAAGGAATCTAGTTCCATAAATAAATAAATAAATAAATAAATTTAAAAAATGAAATGAAAATAAACAAAATTTTTAAACTATACAAATAATTTTTAAATGTAGAAATAAGGGAATTAAAATTAAGAAAATAAATTTAAAAATTAAAAAATAAAGAATAAAAATAAAAAGGAAGCTAGATCCTATTGCCTCTAGAGCTGAAGATTTGAAGCACTGTATGATCAGTAGATTTGGTGCCAGTGAGTTGTTTGTGCTGGTCTTCTGGGGGATGCGCCTATTGTACTCGTTCTCAGATGGACTTGCCCTTGTGGAAATTCATCTACAGTTTGCATGGGGTGTGGCTTAGTATAAGCAGTTCTGGCCTCCACTAGGTAGTACTGTTGGGCTCTCTACAGTCTTTTAGCGCTCATGGGTGAGAGAAGTATAACCCCAGAGCTGAAAGTTCCCACCCTCCACTCTTCAGTGAGCCCTCAAAGAAGAGTAATCAATCACTCCTCTGCGTCCATACATTTCCATCAAAACCCTGTGTTCACCCTGCCTGTTACTGAGCTTTTTTATCTCAGGCGCACAACTGAATTCCAAAATTCTAAATTTTAGGGATTCCTGAGGTACACACCCATGCTATTCCTCCAGGGGAGGGTCTCACTGTGCTTTTGCCATTTGCCAGACTGTCCTAGGAAAATGGCTACAGGACAATGAAAGAGCTTGCAATTTATGGCAAAACAGAGCAGAAATACAGCTCTGAGACTCACAGTCTCAGACGGTTTCACCAGTCCTATGCTCAAGAACAGTGTGATACATTGGTATCTACCATTCTTCTTGCAACCCACTGAGGTTTTCAGACCATGCTGTCACTCCTAGCACTCTGTCCCAGTTCACCACATGAGCATTTTAAGCTAGGGATGTCTCCCATATTAGTAGACTTCTGAAAGTTCAGATTTTATGCTCCATTGCTTATAATACTTCCCAATAGCCTCCATAAGCAGGGCTCCCTCCCTGCCACCATACCCATGGCTATATCTCTCCCAAGTCAACTCTCTGTACCTCCTACTTTCCAAAAGGTGGTCACTTTTCTACTGGTAGACTTGTAGTTTTTGTTCTTTCAGAACAAAAAGAAGATTAATTTCTTGGGTGATTTGATTCCTATCAACTTTTTTTTTGGATGGATGAGACAAGCTTAAGGTCCCCCTACTCCACCATACTAATTCCTCCTAAGGAGGAGACTCTTTACCATAGAGAATACACTGATGGTTACCAGAGGGGAGGCAGATAGTGGGATGGTTTAAATAGGTGATGGATATTAACAAGCGCGCTTGTTTTAATGAACACAGGGTGATATAGGAAAGTGCTGAATCACTATATTGTACACCTGAAATTAATCTAATGTAACATTGTATGTTAACCAACTGGAATTAAAATAAGAACTTAGAGGCGTCTGGATGGCTCAGTCATTATGCATCTGCCTTCAGCTCAGGACCCTGGGATTGAGCCCCACATAGGGCTTCCTGCTCAGTGGGAAGCCTGCTTCTCCCTCTCCCAGGCCCCCTGCTTGTGTTCCCTCTCACTCTCTCTCTCTGTCAAATAAATATATAACTAAATAAAATCTTAAAAATAAATAAATAAAATAAGAACCTAAAGAAAAAACCCTATATATTGTACATTCTATAGTAATCAATAAAAAAATAAAATCAGTTAAAGAAGTATACTTAATAGACTGAGAGAGAAGCTTAAATGAAATCATATAAAATGCAATTTCAATGAGAAAAGGCAGGAAAAGAAGGGAGAATAAACTAATGCATACAACTAGAAAACAATTAGAAACATTATAGATATTAATCTAACTCTATCAAAAATAACTTTAAGAACATATAATTTTAAAGCAAAAATTAAAAGACAGAGCATGTAAAACTAGATTAGAAAAACAAAATAAGATTCAAGTAAAAACCCATTTCGAATGTAAAGACTCAGATAAGGTAAAAATAAACGTACGGAGAAAGATATATCAGGTGTACCTTAATCAAACAGTAGCTGGTGTAGGTAAAAGAATTTCAGAAAATAAGCAGACTTCAGAACAAAGGAGATCATTAAAGATAAAAAGGGGCTTTGCATGATAATAAAAGGGATCAAATCTCGAAGAAGACATAATGAGTTTAAGTGTGTAGGCACAACAGCAGGATACATATTTTTCTTGATCTTACATGGAATATTCACCAAGATAAAGCACATTCTATGCCATAAAACACATTTGAACAAATTCAAAATAACAGAAGTCAGACAAAGTATGTTCTCAGACCACAATGGAATTAAACAAGAAATCCTTAAAAGAAAGACAGATGAAAAATCCCTCAAATATTTGGAAACTTAACACACTTCTAAATAACCTGTGAATCAAAGAAAAGGCCCCAAGTAAAACTGAAAACTATTTTCAACTAAATAAAAATACAGCTTCCACTTTTCAAAATCTGTAAGATGCAGTAAAAGTGATGTTTAGAAGGAAATTTAGAGCATTAGACTACCCTACAAGAAAAGAATAAAGACCTCAAATAAATAAGCTGTAAACTTACAAATCTAGAGAAAGAAGAGCTAATAAAGCCTAAAGCAAGTAGAAGACAAGAAATCCAAATGAGAGCAGAAATCTATGAAATTGAAAATAAGAAAACTGAAGAAAAAAAGCAGCGAAACCAAGATCTGACTGATCTTAAAAAAGTTCTCTAAAATTAATACATCTTTAATCAAGCTATCAATAAAAAAAGACAAGACAAATGACTCATTAAAATGAAAGATGGGTCATAACTACTCATACCTTAGACATGAAAATAATAGTAAAAAAGAATACTATGAGCAACTCTGTGTTCACAAATTTTATAGTTTAGATTAAATGGACCCATTCCTTGACCCAATCTACCAAAACTCACATGATGGAGATATACATAAATAATGGAGAGATACTCCATGTTTATGCATTGGAAAACTCAGTACTGTTAAGATGTCAGTTCTTCCCCAGTTCATGTAAAGATTCAATAAATTCTCAATTAAAATGGCAGCAAGCTATTTTGTAGACATTAACAAACAGATCCTACAATTTATATGGAAAAGCAAAATCCCTCAACAGACAAAAAATAAAAAATACTGAAAAGGGAAACTTAAGTTGGAGGACTCATATTATACAATGTAAGACTTGTTATAAATATAAAGAAATCAAGGCAGTATGGTATAGGTAAAAGAAAAAAAAAACATGTTAACAGAAGAGAATAAGAAGACCACAAATAGGGGTGCCTGGGTGGCTCAGTGGGTTAAGCCTCTGCCTTTGGCTCAGGTCATGATCTCAGGGTCCTGGTATCAAGCCCCTCATTGGGCTCTCTGCTCGGTGGGAAGCCTGCTTCCCCCTTTCTCTCTGCCTGTGTCTCTGCCTCTCTGCCTACTTGTGATCTCTTTCTCTGTAAAAAAAAAAAAAAAAAAAAAAAAAAAGCCACAAATAGACCAACACAAATATAATCAACTGATTTTTCCCATCAAATAATTTTCTTTTTTTAAAAAAAGATTTTATTTATTTATGTGACACACAGAGAGAGATCACAAGTAGGCAGAGAGGCAGACAGAGAGAGAGGGGGAAGCAGGCTCCCTGCTGAGCAGAGAGCCCGATGTGGGGCTCGATCCCAGGACCCCAAGACCATGACCCAAGCCAAAGGCAGATGTTCAACCCACTGAGCCACCCAGGTGCCCCCCATCAACTAATTTTCAACAAAAGTCTGTTCTATCTGTTCTTCCCTCATTTCTTCTTTCCTTTTTCTGTCTCTTCTAAATTTTCATTCTATATTAAAGTATTATTTAATTATTCCTACTATTATTTCTACTTCTGTTACTAGTATTATTACTACTGCTACTAGTACTGCTATTATTACTTTTAAGTAATTGATATGTAAGGAAGTCTCAGTTGGATATAATAACAATTTTTGAAAAAAAATTCACATATGAAATGCATATTTTATTAATTAAAAATTCTTTAAATATCTATGCATTTTCAGCATAGAGAGACCATAAGAAAACTAAAAGTATTATTTTGCTTATTTGAATTCAAAACAATCAGTTACAGAAAGAAGAAAACAGGTTGAAATTCTCAACCTATTAAACTACTTTTTTTTTTTTTTAAGATTTCATTTATTTATTTGACAGAGAGAGAGATCACAAGTAGGCAGAGAGTCAGGCAGAGAGAGGGGGGGAAGCAGGCTCCCTGCTGAACAGAGAGCCTGATGCAGGGCTCCATCCCAGGACCCTGAGATCATGACCTGAGCCAAAGGCAGAGGCTTAACCCACTGAGCCACCCAGGTGACCCTAAACTACTGTTTTTGATGACAGAAGATTATTGTATTTATGCTTAAATACATAGAGATTACCACAATGCCTACTGAATATTTTGGCTGAATAAATGTTAAATAAAAAGTAAAAACAGTTAAATAACTAGAATTAATTTAGCTTTTCAGTTATAAGTAATTGTTTACTCTTGTTATTCTATTTTGAAAATTTATAGTATTCATCATCACGTTAGATTTGTATCTTTTTATAAGTTTTAGTTTAGACTAAGATAACATCCCTTTATTTTGTGTTTCATTGTTTTTTTTTTTTTTAAGATTTATTTATTTGACAGAGATCACAAGCAGGCAGGGAGGCAGGCAGAGAGAGAGGGGGAAGCAGGCTCCCTGCTGAGCAGAGAGCCCAATGTGGGGCTCGATCCCAGGACCCTGGGATCATGACCTGAGCCGAAGGCAGAGGCTTTAACCCACTGAGCCACCCAGGTGCCCCTCATTAATTGTTTTCTTATCATATATTTCCTCTAATTATTATTTTAATATATTATGACACTGTTTCCCCTCTCCACTGTATAGATGAGGAATTAGAAACTCAGAGGACTTAAGTGGTCTTCAAATCCAAATAGCTGCTGTCTTTGTCCAACTAGGCTGCTGCCATAACAGAATGCCATAGGTTGTGTGGTTTAAACAAGAGAAATTTATTCCCTCAGTTCTATAGTCTTCAGAGACCAAGATCAAAATGCAGAAAAAATTGATGTCTGGTGAGGGCCCACTTACTGGTTCATAGAGGGCTATTTTTAACTGTGTTCTTTCCATGGTAGGAGGGGTAAGGGGGTTCTCTGAGATCTCTTTTATATAAAGGACACTAATTCCATTCATGAGAACTCCACCCTCATGACCTAATCACTTCCCAAGGTCACCAGCTCCAAATATCATCTCATTAGGTATTAAGTTTCAACATATTAAGTTTTAAGGGATCACAGACATTTAGTCTATGACAGGTATATTGCATCACGATTAGATTTATGTTTTCTGAACTTACTAAGATTCTTTGGGCCAACCCAAAATATATTCCAACTAAGCTTGAAGTTATTTCTTTGGTTAGAATGATAAACATCTGCAGAAAGAAAACCAAACAAATAATCAACCTTTCAAATCACAAGCCTGGTATATATCCTGACTTCTGGTTTACATCAAATTCATCATGAGAAGATAGTTTGTCCTTTTACCTAAATTCTGAGTTTTTCTGTCACCTACTATTTTGCATTGATGAATGCCCTCCAAGAATACACTGTATCTATCATAGATACCACTTCTTAAAGGCTGCCTGAGGTATTCAGCACTGTAATGACTACACCAAATAAAAAGCAGACAGTAACATTAGAAACAGATGTTTTCCTATATGATCTTCTGATTAAATCAAAGATAATGATATTATTGTGCTTTCTTAAAAAAAGAACAACTAGTCAACTTTTTTTTTTTTTTAAGAAATCCCACACTAATCACATCATTTGTGTCATTTCCAATGAACTCTTTGGTACAAGTTGCATCACATAACTGCATTATGTTTTGTTTTTATTATGTTAGACACATGATTTAAAACCAATTATTTTATGCTAGTCAATTTATTAAAATTGGTGAGCATCATGTTACATTATAATGCATTTTATTAGTGTCAGTAGAAAAGAATGCTACAAAATAGTAATTAAAAACTATATATTTTTTACATGATGTTTTTCAACAGCACCAAATGCTGTATTCTCAAAGGCAGCCACACAGATTTTCAAACAAATCAAACAAATACAATATAAAATTTCAATACTCTTCATGGAATTTCACCATAGTGACACAAATCATGTGGTACATTTCAAATCAACTTGAGGATATGGCCAGATGGAACATTTGGGGAAATAAAAACCACAGAGACTGATTTTTAGCCATTTCCTCACTTTCCAGAATTTAGACAAATCCCAGAGAACACATACAATGATAAATACTATCTTTTTTTTTTAACTCAAAATATTCCCTACTTGATCTTACGAACTAGTAGACTTCTTAAGAAATATCAAAGGCTCCATTAAACTCCATGAGTTTAAGAACTGTCAATAAAACCATTTTCACTTAAACCCACAGAAAAAAGAGAAAGAAGAAATGAAGAAAGAGGGAGAAAAAGGGAGGGAGGAAGGGAGGAAAGGAGGGAGGAAGGAAGGAGGAGGGAGAAAGGGAGAGAGGGAGGAAGGGAGGAAGGAAGGAAAGAAGGAAGGAAGGAAGTAAAGGGAGGAGGAAGGAGAGGACGGAGGGAGAGTGGGAGGGAGGAAGAAAATAAAGAAGGAAGGAAGAAAAGAAGGAAGAAAAGGTGTGGTCTTCTAAGGGAAAACTTAGTGTCAAATATCTTTGGTATATCCTTTGTGATAGAGCTACAACTATCCTCCCGTGCCTATTTAGAGCTCCAGTTACTTCAAGATTACACAATGAAATTTTACACATCACAACTAAAATGTGGAAAAAACAGATAATTTCGCTCATTTTATTCTACATCTGCAGTCTTTTTTCTAGTCATAGATGATAGGGAAAGTGTAGACATACTTAAAATTTCAGATAATTTTGTCTTACAATATATTTTGCTTCTTATTCCTTCTTAACCCATTTATTTATTTACTAAATTATTTTTTAAAATATTTTATTTATTTATTTAACACAGAGAGAGATCACAAGTAGGCAGAGAAGCAGGCAGAGAGAGAGGGGGAAGCAGGCTCCCTGTTGAGCAGAGAGCCCAATGTGGGGCTTGATCCCAGAACCTTGCGATCATGACCTGGGTCAAAAGCAGAGGCTTAACCCACTAAGCCACCAGGCACATTTATCGAATCATTTAATCAAATATTTATTTAAATCACTAGTTATATATCACAGGTAATTATTTATTCTCTGTTCATGATCTAATCCATCACTACTTATGTTACTACTCACTTTTTCCCCCAGTTCTTCTTATTAGGAACTCTTTCAGCTTGGCTCCTGTGTCCTCATTGTATTTAATGGCCATACAAGAGTATGCAGACATACACTTAGGTTATATTTCCATTTCTCCAAGTCTAAAATCAGCATTTTTTAAAAGGGGTCTTTGTTTCTTTTATTAGAAAATGATGTTTAGAAGCCATGATCTAGATATGAGGTGTGCTCATTGCTTCTGGGGTGTCACTGATTCTAGGCCCTTGAAGAGAATGGAGTTATGAAAAATATGTACATACATATATGATCAGGTTCTGGTAAGAGCTCTCTCCCTGGTTTGCATGTGGATGTCTTCTCTCTTTGTCCTCACATGGTAGGGGGATAAAGAGAGAGAAATGGAGAGAGCAAGCTCTCTGGTTTGGTAAAAGTATTGCCCTCTTAGCCTAACTATCTGCCAAAGGCCCCACCTCCAAATACTATCATATTGGGGATCAGGATTTCAATATATGAATACTGGGATGGGGGAGAAAAATGTTTAGTCCATACCCCTGTATTATTTTGGCATCTCTGTGTATGTCTGAATCAGATACATACATGTATCTATAAACACATATATTGATTTTTTGTTTTCCTATCTATTTATCTATTAAATAAATATAATTTCATACTGATATATATATAACTCTAATTCATAAGCACAGAATTCATTCTAACATTTTTCATACTTATTTGTAATGTTATTCTTTGACAGTAAGAAATCTAGCACTCAATAGTGATAGTATGTTATATATATACATATATATACATATAATTTATTATTATTTATTTATTTATTTTTAAGTAGGCTCCATGTTCAAAGTGAGGCTTGAACTTGTGACCCTAAGATCAAGAATTTGTGCTCTACTGACTGAGCCAGTCAGGTGCCCCAAAGAGATGCTTTTTTTTTTTTTTTAAGTATTCTTCATTGATTTAAATATGCTATCTATGTGTAATATAATTAGATACATTTTTCACAATCTGCATAATAACATGGGTGTCCCCTCTCCCAGACCTGGTCAAATTTTTTTTCAGGTCTAGGAGCATTTTATGTAGATTTAGCAGGGTAGGTTCCATAGTTCAACATATCTGCAAATAAGACAATTTGCATTCTTCTTTCCTAATCTGTATGTATTTTTCTTTTTCTTGCCTTATTACACTGCTAGGATTTCCAGTGTGGTGCTCAGTAGGAGAAGTGAGAAAATTTCCTTACTTTATTATGAAACTTAGAAGAAAAGCCTCTAGTTTCTCATCATTTAATATGATGCTAGTTAGAGGTGTGCTTTGTTCAATTTTTCACATTTTTATATACCTATAATCATCTTCCTTCTCCACCTCTTCCTCTTCTTTTTTTTTTTTTTAAATTTGGACATATGTATAGGGAGGTAGATAGCATTTATTTAATCTTTATATATAAGCATATCTTTCCTATTGCTTGGCTTTGATGCATGTATTTGTGTATTAATCTACTCAGGGATTAGAGTAGATTTGATATTTTTATTGCCATTGAGAGCTGTGAGGAGCCCCTGTGCTGACTGTTTTCTACTGAGCTCTTGCTGACTCCAGCAGAAATGCCTTTTAGAAGGAAATATCAAAAAGAAATTTAAAAATATAAGCATAATACTTTCTAGATTTTTCCATTAAGAGATGAAGTTTGTTTTCCTTAATCTTGAATCTGGGCTAGCCTTTCTACTCGCTTTGGCCAATAGAAAGACAAAAAGATAGTCTTTGGTCTCTTGAGACCTTGAAATTTCTACTATTTGTGCTCATAGAAACTCTGCATCCACCACTATGTACTTGAATTCAGGCTAGTTTGCTAAAAGATGTGAGACATATGACCACTCCCCCTCTCCCCTGGCCAATAGTCAGTCCCTTGCCAGCCAACTGTAAGATATATGAATGGGACTTTTGACCACTGGCTGAAGACAAATGCATGAGTCAATCCAGCCAAAACCAGCAGGAAAAAAAAAACTGTCTAACTATGCACAGCCAAATTGCCAATCCATACAACTGACCACAGGGATGGATGGTAGGAGCAAAAAAATCCTTCTATATCCTCCCTTTTCTTCTATTTTCAACATCCTTATGATTGCCATTAGATTATAGATCTGTTATATCTTCTTCTTCCCCAGTGTGTGTCTCTTTTATTTTGATTAGTAAGAGGAAATTTCCTAATATTAAAAACTCTGTTAATTATCCACAAACTCTGCTTTCAAGACAATTGATTTACTGTAGACAAATCTGTCTACAAAATTTAAAATTCAGACATTAGCAATAGACCATTTATTTGAGCTTGATGCCCCCAAGCAATAAAAATATTGATCTCAATGAGTAGAGAAATCTGGAAATACATGGACTAAAGATCCAAGAAGAATTGATTCAATATCACATAAGCATTATGTATTTTATCATTTACTAACCACGGTGATTTCTTTCAATCTTTTCCAGTTATGCCCATCACTAATCCATTACTTGTTATTCTACTCTCTTCTAACTTGATCTTAATTTAGCCTGTTGCAGATACTTTCTTCTTATAAGTCTTGATTTTATAATATCTGAAATGATTTATAGTTACCACATTATTTACTGCCAATTATATTTTCTCCATTTATAATCAATGCTTCCTTACACCAAATATTTGGAATCTTTTATTATTGCCTTTTTTCTCCTTGCTAGAAACTCCTGTGGTAGAATATATTTTGTGTTATTTAAAAAGGTAAGTGAAGGTGAAGAGGGAGCTAGCATACTTTTCCAAATATCTATCAGTTTCTGTAATGAAAAACAAATGTTTCCTTTAAAAGTTCCACATTAGCTTTAAGGTAAAGTCACACTACTTATTTTGTGGTCCCTTTAGTATTGGGATGCTGACAGACTAATATAAATAAATCACATCTCATTCTACTAAGCCCTCAAATTTACTTTCACTCCTCAACACATAATGGGATGGGCATATATGTATCCACTGTACTGTAGTGCAATTACCTGCCTTGTCTTACTTGACAAAGGGTACATATGTTTTCAAGATATATTTGGTCAGTCTTCTTTTTGACCTCCTCAGGTATCAGGTATTTTTGTGATACAAGAATATTTGCACATAGCTCTGTAAGCTCATAGTGGGGCATGGTGATTGTCCATTCCCATGTTAGATTCATTCAAAGACAGAGGCCTTGATATATTATACTTTTTCTTTTTAAGCCTAAAATATTTATTATCTGGCTTTTTATATTACTTTTTAAAAAATTTATTTAATTTCTTTTCAGTGTAACAGAATTCATTGTTTATGCTTGATATATTGTTCTTAATTTAGGTAGTAACTGGACCACTGTAGTTATATTATTTATCAAGTTCCAAGAACCAAGAGGCCATGACTATCTTATTTTTGGTCTTCTTTCCTTCATCTAACATAGATCTTAATGCCTAATAAAAAATCAGTGAATACAGGATGAGTGAGTTAACCTGTGCATTCTGCATATAAATAATGAACAAAACATAGCAAATTCAGCCCTTGATTCATGGAGCTATGGATAACTGATGAAGAACAGCTATCAAAAAAGAACATGTCTATACAATTTTTTAATTAGAAAGCAATAGAGAAAAGAAATGTACTGAGTTCAATTTTCAAAGGAGAGCTATCCAAATACAGCATATGAAAGCTCAGTTAGAATTTGGGCAATATTGGGATGCCCGGGTGGCTCAGTTGGTTAAGTGGCTGCCTTCGGCTCAGGTCATGATCCCAGCGTCCTGGGATCGAGTCCCACATTGGGCTCCTTGCTCAGCAGGGAACCTGCTTCTCCCTCTGCCTCTGCCTGCCACTCTGTCTGTGCTCGCTCCTGCTCTCTCTCTGACATAAATAAATAAAATCTTACAAAAAAAAATAAGAATTTGGGCAATATTAAACAGTATTCCAGTGAAGCATAAGCAAAATAAAAATACAAACACTTATCACTTTAGATAGAACTATATATAATAGGGCCAAGACATACTATTTTTAAAAGTTCCCCCCAATTTTAATACATGGAGAACAAATGTTGAGGTCTTAGCACATTAATAGCTAAGTTCCTCTTATCATGGAGTGGATTTTGGCACCATCCTCTCTTTATATGCATGCAGCTATGGCTAAAGATTGATTAGAGTGTGCTGTCTTTGGCAGTAGAGAATTATTATTGATTTCATGGAGTAGAGTGATTATGTACAGTTCTTACAAGTATTTGTTAAAATCAATTCTTCAATTACTGAACATTTTCTATGCAGAATGCACTGTTGTATTAGATATGCAGTCTGATTTAAGGAAGGAAGAAATGGTGTCTGAATTTTATGCCCATCTCAGATATGGCAGACATGAAAAACCCTAAAAACCCTTGGTATACTACAAAAATCATATAGTTTCCATTCCTTTGAATATTATCAGTAAGAAAAGAATAAATATCTATGAACCAAGTTTAGGTGATGGGTTGGTAAAATGTCCACCAAACCCAGTATGGATAAATAAAGATCTAGAGTCAAACATGGATGATAATGTGGTAAAATAACAAAATGAAATTAAAAGTCAGAGACCATGTGAGATGTGCAGTTATCATAGGTTGGCAAGAAGGACAGACAAAGGAAAATATAAAACATGTGTAGAGTTTCAGGTAAGAAACAAGCACTCTTAATGAAGCATTAGAACCTTATCCTTGCAAATGTTCCTATTAGTTATTAACTGATTAAGACTCAAAGTATCATTTATGAATATAAAACAAAGAGAACATTAGAGGTCAAACAGAAATATGATTAACATTAGCAAAATGACAACATAGAATCTTAGAAAAAATATGTTAATTGCAAGTATTAGATTCTGGTGGATGCTTCTGTTCTCACTGATTGAATATAGAAATAGAAATTTCCTGGCATCAAAAATACAGGAATTAAGAATTTCCTCAGTAGATCACTTAGTGCATATGTTCCATTTGCATGATTACCATGCTACTATATTGGGAAAGAACGTATGGTTTTCACTACAGATCTAAAAAATCACCTAACAACTCACCTACTCTTAGTCCAGCAAGTCTGAGATAGGCTTCCTCCCAAGTTCACACCACACCCCCATTTAAGAGAAATACATTACCAAGACTTGAGGAATCAAAGTTTGATTGAGACATACACAGAGGTGCCAAAATAATCCAGGGGTACAGACTAAACATTTTTCTCTCCCACCCCAGTATTCATATATTGAAATCCTGATCCTCAGTATGATAGTATTTGGAGGTGGGGCCTTTGGCAGGTAATTAGGTTAAGAGGGCAATACTCTTACGAAACCAGAGAGCTTGCTCTCTCTCTCTTTCTCCCCCTACCATGTGAGGACAAAGGGAGAAGACATCCATCTGCAAACAAGGAAGAGGGCTCTTACCAGAACCTGATCATGCTGGCACCCTGATCTCAGACTTCCCAGTATCCAGGACAGTGAGAAATAAATTTCTGTTTAAGGAACATAGTCTATGCTATTTGTTATGACAACCTAAGCAGACTAAGACATTCAATAAAATAAAACAAAACAGTACTCTATTCAGCATAGAAACGACTTAAAGCTAAGTACTTCAACATCCACTTTACCATTTCAGACAATGCCACAGAAGGTTCTGGGAGCAATTTAGAGACAGAAACTGACTGTGAGAAGATGGTGGAGAAGTAGCAGGCTGAGACGACATCAGGCAGCAGGAGATCAGCTAGATAGCCTACCAAACCATTCTGAACACCTATGAATCCAACAGGAGATCGAAGAGAAGAAGAGCAACAATTCTAGAAACAGAATATTGACCACTTTCTAAAAGGTAGGACCAACAGAGAAGTGAATCCAATATGACGGGAAGATAGACCCCGGGGGAGGGGCCGGGTCCCGGCAAGCGGCGGAACAACGGAGCACAAAACCAGGACTTTTAAAGTCTGCTCCACGGAGGGACATCGCTCCAGAGGCTAAACTGGGGTGAAGACCTTGCGGGGACAGTGTGGACTCAGGTCCTGCAGGGTCACAGAAGGATCGGGGGTGTCTGAGTGTCTCAGAGATCACAGGTATTAGAGCGGGAAAGCCGGCTGCGGAGACAGAGCCGAGGAGTGAGCGCTCAACTCGGGGTTACCTTGAACCGTAATCTGTGACACGGGCCGGTGCTCTGTGCGTGGGGTCCCCCAAGATCCGGGGAGACTCTGACCTGGGAGAGCCCAGAGATCTACAGGGTTCGGAGACTCCAGGTGGGACTCTGCCAGAGACAGAGACACTTGGTCACAGGCTGGGTGACCTCGGGGCGTAGCCAGAGGCCAGTGAGACGGGAGTGATTGCGCGCGGTTTTCTCCAAGTAAGGCTGGAGGCTGGGGAGACGGGAGTGATTAAACGCTTTTCTCTGAAGGTGCACTGAAGACTGGAGCCCCAAGCTCTCCGCTCCTCCGAACCGGAGACTAGGAGGCCGCAATTTTCATTCCCGTCCTCCGGAACTCTACGGAAAGCGTTCATGGAACAAAAGCCCCCGAAAACGAACCCGAGAGGATTACTTAGCCTGGCCCCTGGTAAGGGCGGTGCAATTCCACCTGGTGTAGACACACTTGAAAATCACTACAACAGGACCCTCCCCCAGAAGATCAACAAGAAATCCAGCCAAGACCAAGTTCACTTAACAAGGAGAACAGCGGAATTCCAGAGGAGGAGAAAGCAAAGCATGGAATTCTTGGCTTTCTCCCCATGAATCTTTATTCTTGCAAAGTTAATTTTTTTTTTAATTTTTTTTTCTCTTCTGCTAAATTTTTTAAACTTTTCCCCTTCCTCTTTTAACATTTTTTGACTAGTTTATCTCAATAACTTTCTTAAAAAAAATTTTTTTTGACCCTTTATTAGTATAGTCATATTTTATCCTTCACTGTATCTAACTTTATTCTTTGTATACACATAGGGTTTTTTTTTCTTCTAAAAAATGTGTGGTACAACTTCTTCTAATAGATCAAAATACACCCCAAATCTAGTACTGGGCTTGATCTAGTCTCCACCCAAGGAAGTTCTCTCCACTTTCTTTCTTTCTTTTTTTTTTTTTTTTTCTTATTCTCCCTACCAACTTACCTTATCAACTCCTTTGTTAGGAAAAAAAATTTTTTTTTCATCTTTATAGTCATATTTCATCCCTTCACTGTGTTTACCCTTATATATGTTTTTCATTCTTTAAAATTTTGGGAGGTAGTTTCTTCTAAGAGACAAAAATACTCCCAAAATTAAGTGGGTGATGCTGTTCTAGTCACCAGTCTAATACATATATATATATATTTTTTTCTTTTTTTATATCTTTTTCTTTATTTGTGTTCTCTTTTTTTAAAAATTTTTTTTTCTCTTTTCTGAACTTCTTTTTACCCCCTTTCTCCCTCCCCCACGATTTGGGGTCTCTTCTGATTTGGTTAAAGCACATCTTCCTGGGGTCTTTGCCACCCTTTTAGTATTACATTTGCTCCTTCATATATTCTTATCTGGACAAAATGACAAGGCAGAAAAACCACAAAAAAAAGAACAGGAAGCAGTACTGAAGGCTAGGGACCTAATCAATACAGACATTGGTAATATGTCAGATCTGGAATTCAGGATGATGATTCTCAAGGTTCTAGCCGGGCTCGAAAAAGGCATGGAAGGTATTAGAGAAATGCTGTCCACAGAAATAAAAGCCCTTTCTGGAGAAATAAAAGAACTAAAATCTAACCAAGTTGAAATAAAAAAAAAAACTATTAATGCGGTGCAATAAAAAACGGAGGCTCTTACTGCTAGGATAAATGAGGCAGAAGAAAGAATTAGTGATATAGAAGACCAAATGACAGAGAATAAAGAAGCTGAGCAAAAGAGAGACAAACAACTACTGGACCACGAGGGGAGAATTCGAGAGATAAGTGATGCCATAAGATGAAACAACATTAGAATAATTGGGATTCCAGAAGAAGAAGAAAGAGAAATAGGAGCAGAAGGTATACTGGAGAGGATTATTATAGAGAATTTCCCTAATATAGCAAGGGGAAAAAGCATCAAAATTCAGGAGGTGCAGAGAACACCCCTCAAAATCCATAGGAATCGGTCCACACCCCGCCATCTAATAGTAAAATTTACAAGTCTTAGCGACAAAGAGAAAATCCTGAAAGCAGCATGGGATAAGAAGTCTGTAACATACAATGGTAAAAATATTAGATTGGCAGCAGACTTATCCACAGAGACATGGAAGGCCAGAAAGAACTGGCATGGTATATTCAGAGCACTAAACGAGAAAAACATGCAGCCAAGAATACTTTATCCAGCTAGGTTATCATTGAAAATAGAAGGAGAGATAAAAAGCTTCCAGGACAAACAAAAACTGAAAGAATTTGTAAACACCAAACCAGCGCTATGGGAAATACTGAAAGGGGTCCTCTAAGCCAAGAGAGACCCTAAAAGTATTATCAGAAAGGAACAGAGAGAATATACAGTAACAATCACCTTACAGGCAATACAATGGCACTAAATTCATATCTCTCAATAGTTACCCTGAACGTAAATGGGCTAAATGCCCCAATCAAAAGACACAGAGTTTCAGAATGGATAAAAAAACAAAACCCATCCATATGCTGCCTACAAGAAACTCATTTTAGACCCGAAGACACCTCCAGATTGAAAGTGAGGGGGTGGAAAATAATTTACCATGCTAATGGACATCAGAAGAAAGCTGGGGTGGCAATCCTTATATCAGATCAATTAGATTTTAAGCCAAAGACTATAATAAGAGATGAGGAAGGACACTATATCATACTCAAAGGGTCTGTCCAACAAGAAGATCTAACAATTTTAAATATCTATGCCACTAACATGGGAGCAGCCAACTAATAAACCAATTAATAACAAAATCAAAGAAACACATTGACAATAATACAATAATAGTAGGGGACTTTAACACGCCCCTCACTGAAATGGACAGATCATCCAAGCAAAAGATCAACAAAGAAATAAAGGTCTTAAATGACACACTGCACCAGATGGACATAACAGATATATTCAGAACATTCCATCCCAAAGCAACAGAATACACATTCTTCTCTAGTGCCCATGGAACATTCTTCAGAATAGATCACATCCTGGGTCATAAATCAGGTCTCAACTGGTACCAAAAGACTGGGTTCATTCCCTGCATATTTTCAGATCACAATGCTAGAACTCAATCACAAGAGGAAATTTGGAAAGAGCATAAATACATGGAAACTCAACAGCATCCTTTGAAAGAATGAATGGGCCAACCAGGAAATTAAAGAAGAATTGAAAAAAAATCATGGAAACAAATGATAATGAAAACACAACAGTCCAAAATCTGTGGGACACAGCAAAGACAGTCCTGAGAGGAAAATATATAGCGATACAAGCCTTTCTCAAGGAACAGGAAAGGTCTCAAATACACAACCTAACCCTACACTTGGAGAAAGAACAACAAAGAAAGCCTAAACCCAGGAGGAGAAGAGAAATAATAAAGATCAAAGCAGAAATCAATGAAATAGAAACCAAAAAAACAATAGAACAAATCAACGAAACTATGAGCTGGTTCTTTGAAAGAATTAATAAGATTGATACACCCCTGGCCAGACTTACCAAAAAGAAAAGAGAAAGGATCCAAATAAATAAAATCATGAATGAAAGAGGAGAGATCACAACCAACA
>RCUC01143794.1:0-58784 GCA_003697995.1 Taxidea taxus jeffersonii | reverse complement strand
CCCCCCCCAGTTTGTTTTATGACATTAAGAGTCTCTTCTGGTTTTTCTCCCTCCCGATCCCATCTTCTTTCATTTTTACTTTTCCTACCACCTTAACTCCCCCCCACCGTTGCATCTCCACTTCCTCATATCAGGGAGATCATGTGGTAGTTGTCTTTCTCCAGTTGACTTATTTCGCTAAGCATAATACGCTCTAGTTCCATCCATGTCGTCGCAAATGGTAAGATTTCATTTCTTTTGATGGCTGCATAGTATTCCATCGTATATATATACCACATCTTCTTTAACCATTCATCTGTTGATGGACATCTAGGTTCTTTCCATAACTTGGCTATTGTGGACATTTACACCAGTCAGAATGGCTAAAATGAACAAGTCAGGAAATGACAGATGCTGGCGAGGATGTGGAGAAAGGGGAACCCTCCTACACTGTTGGTGGGAATGCAGGCTGGTGCAACCACTCTGGAAAACAGCATGGAGGTTCCTCAAAAAATTGAAAATAGAGCTACCTTATGACCCAGCAATTGCACTACTGGGTATTTATCCTAAAGATACAAACGTAGTGATCCAAAGGGGCACGTGTACCCTCTGCCCATTTCTTGATTGGATTATTTGTTCTTTGGGTGTTGAGTTTGCTAAGCTCTTTATAGATTTTGGATACTAGCCCTTTATCTGATATGTCATTTGCAAATATCTTCTCCCACTCTGTCAGTTGTCTTTTGGTTTTGTTGACTGTTTCCTTTGCTGTGCAAAAGATTTTGATCTTGATGAAGTCCCAATAGTTCATTTTTTCCCTTGCTTCCCTTGCCTTTGGCATTGTTCCTAGGAAGAAGTTGCTGCGGCTGAGGTCGAAGAGGTTGCTGCCTGTGTTCTCCTCAAGGATTTTGATGGATTCCTTTCTCACATTGAGGTCCTTCATCTATTTTGAGTCTATTTTTGTGTGTGGTGTAAGGAAATGGTCCAAGTTCATTTTTCTGCATGTGGCTGTCCAATTTTCCCAACACCATTTGTTGAAGAGGCTGTCTTTTTTCCATTGGATATTCTTTCCTGCTTTGTCGAATATTAGTTGACCATAGAGTTGAGGGTCTATTTCTGGGCTCTCTATTCTATTCCATTGATCTATGTGTCTGTTTTTGTGCCAGTACCATACTGTCTTGATGATGACAGCTTTGTAGTAGAGCTTGAAGTCTGGAATTGTGATGCCACCAACTTTGGCTTTCTTTTTCAATATTCCTTTGGCTATTTGAGGTCTTTTCTGGTTCCATATAAATTTTAGGATTATTTGTTCCATTTCTTTGAAAAAATTGGATGGGATTTTGATAGGCATTGCATTAAATGTGTAGATAGCTTTAGGTAGCATACACATTTTCACAATATTTATTCTTCCAATCCATGAGCATGGAACATTTTTCCATTTGTGTCTTCCTCAATTTCTTTTATGAGTACTTTATAGTTCTCTGAGTATAGATTCTTTGCCTCTTTCGTTAGGTTTATTCCTAGGTATCTTATGGTTTTGGGTGTAATTGTAAATAGGATTGACTCCTTAATTTCTCTTTCTTCTGTCTTGTTGTTGGTGTAAAGAAATGCAACTGGTTTCTGTGCATTGATTTTATATCCTGACACTTTACTGAATTCCTGTACAAGCTCTAGCAAGTTTTGGGTGGAGCCTTTTGGGTTTTCCACATATAGTATCATATCATCTGCAAAGAGCGATAGTTTGACTTCTTCTTTGCCGATTTGGATGCCTTTAATTTCTTTTTGTTGTCTGATTGCTGAGGCTAGGACTTCTAGTACTATGTTGAATAGCAGTGGTGATAGCGGACATCCCTGCTGTGTTTCTGACCTTAGCGGAAAAGCTCTCAGTTTTTCTCCATTGATAATAATACTTGCAGTGGGTTTTTCATAGATGGCTTTGATAATATTGAGGTATGTGCCTTCTATCCCTACACTTTGAAGAGTTTTGATTAGGAAGGGATGTTGCACTTTGTCAAGTGCTTTTTCAGCATCTATTGAGAGTATCATATAGTTCTTGTTCTTTCTTTTGTTAATGTGTTGTATCACATTGATTGATTTGCGGATGTTGAACCATCCCTGGATGGAGCAGACTTTTTTAAAAGTCCTGATTTTGTGCTCCCTTGTTCCGCCACTTGCTGGGAGCTGGCCCCTCCCCCTGTGGTCTATCTTCCTGTCATTTTGGATTCACTTCTCCGCAGTGCTACCTTTCAGAAAGTGGTCGATTTTCTGTTTCTAGAATTGTTGCTCTTCTTCTCTCTTTTTTTAATAATTTTTTAATATATTTATTTATTTATTTATTTGACAGAGATTACAAGTAGGCAGAGGCAGGTAGAGAGAGGGTGAGGAAGCAGGCCCCCTGCTGAGCAGAGAGCCCGATGCGGGGCTCGATCCCAGGACCCTGAGATCATGACCTGAGCTGAAGGCAGAGGCTTAATCCACTGATCCACCCAGGTGCCCCGCTCTTCTTCTCTTTGATCTCCTATTGGATTTGTAGGTGTTCAGAATGGTTTGGTAAGGTATCTAGCTGATCTCCTGCTACCTGATGTTGTCTCAGCCTGCTACTTCTCTGCCATCTTGACTCCTCTCCAGTCAATTATTTTTTAAATAGAAGTTTGTCTTTAAATTATTTATTAGAGGGACGCCTGGGTGGCTCAGTGGGTTAAGCCACTGCCTTCGGCTCAGGTCATGATCCCAGGGTCCTGGGATTGAGTCCCGCATCAGGCTCCTTGCTCAGCAGGGAGCCTGCTTCTCTCTCCGCCTCTGCCTGCCACTCTGCCTGCTTGTGTGCTCTCTCTGACAAATAAATAAATTCTTTAAAAAAATATTTATTAGAGTTACACAATAAAAATACTGCATTTTAAATAACATGAAGTCATCTTTTTTTCGATGTGATTATTCAACACACAATGTAAAATTTGAATTATTTGTTTAATCTGTATTCCATTTTAGAATTTTTTTCTAAATGATTCCAAAATAAAAACACAATGCAATATATATCCAAAGAAGTCTTTGCTTCCATCCTGATTCCTTCATCTTTTCTTCTCTCTCCCACTCTATAGGCGGGGAGAACTTTCTACAGTTTTTTCATCATTTAAACAAATACTCTGAAATCACCTCATATTAGTGGATAGAGGTCTTCCTCATTACATTTTATGGAGGATTGATGCTATATTATGGAGAAATATAATTTATTTTAAACCAGTTCACTACAGGTGGACATATAGATGGTTTCCAGGCTTTTGCTATTTTAAATATTGTCAAAATCAACATCCTTGTACATACATCATTTTGTATTTTGGAAAAGATATCTCCAGGTAGATTACTAGAAGGAATTGCTAAATAAAAGAATAAAGACATTTATTTTACTGGGTATTTCCCAATTCCCTTACAATGACATTTTACATTCCTACCCAGCAATAAATGAAAGTGCCTATTTCCCCAGAGCCTTGCCAAAACATTTATAAAGTTCTTGATGTATTATCTCACTATGATTTTCACATAAAAATCTGTCATTGTAAATGATAGATTGTAAATGAGTTTTACATTTACATGAGTAAGATGCTTAAACTCATTTACAATGAGTTTTGTACTCATTGTAATATATGTTTTGGGACTACTTGCATTATTTTTGTTGAGTTGCCAATAACTAATATTTTCCTCTTCTTTTTAAAGAAATTATGTATTAGGGTTTAATCTTTGTTATATAAACTGAAAATATTATTTTTCTAATTTGTATTTTGCTTGTTGAATTCTATTTCTCTTTTATGCAAAAGGTTTTTGGAACTATTTTGAGGTGCATTTTCAAGTTCTCACTATGATGATGACTTCCAACTGGGAATCTCCGATCCAGGCTTCTACCCTGAACTTGAGATATATAGATATGATGGCCTACTCAAAATCCCCACTAGTCTGAAACAGTCCACCTAATTCCCATTTACCCCCTTTAGCCTTCCTAAATAGTTAACAGCAATTCTATCTTTCCAGTAGCTCCAGATTTTTTTAAAAAGTGTCTCTCTGTACTTTCCTTCCTCACATCTAATTAACTTCAAAATAACTTCAGGATCTGTTAACTTTTCACAGTCCTCTGTGTCACACCTTGGTTCAAGAGCACATCCTCTCTTACTTGGGTTATTGCAAAAGTCTCCATACACTATTTCTATCTTTGTCCTCCCTATTGTATATTCTCAATAAAGTAACTAAAATACTCCTGTTAAGATGTTGATCAGATAATTTCATCCTCCTCTTAAAAAATTTCAGATTTACAAGTGAAAGCTAAATCATTCCCTTGGCCTCTGTGGCCCTACATGCTCCAGTCCACTCCCACCTACCTCTCTAACTTCATCTCCTACCACCTTCCTCCTTGTAGAGCTTGCATGCAAAAAAGACTGGTTACTTGTAATGTACTAGCTAGTGTTTCTCATCAGGGTTTTTCCAATTGCTTGTCACTCTGACTAGTTGTCCTTTCCAAGGCACCAGCATGTTTCACCTTCTCATCTCTGCTTAATCTTTATCCTAAGTCCATCATATAAATGAGGGTTCTCCTGTCCAATCTGGGAAAATTGTACTGCCAACTGCCAAATTATCTCTCTGTGAGCTATCTTCTCCTAAACATAAGTTATAACATGAATTTAACCTACTATATATTTACTTATTTTGCTTACCACTTTTTTCTATACACACATGCACAAACAACACTAAAAAACATACATGGTTCTAAGCACTGTTGAAGGCTATTACTTCTGTTTAGTTGCTAACTACTATCTATATTTACTACACCTAGAGTAGTGCCTGTCACAGAGCCAGAACTCAATATATATTGTTGGATGAATGAAGGAAGGAAGGAAATAAATAGATGGATAGAGAATACAAATTAACCATTTTCTGTAAAGTTCTATTATACTGAAGGGTTATTTTTCCATCTCTACTCCTTGCCCTAAAGCACTTTTTTTTTCACATTTGCAACTTGACTGATAGACTCCTATCTTATAGCTCTTAAACTGAAATTACTGATTTTCTCTTCTTTTTAATTAATCAGAGAAACAAAAAGATCTCATTTGTTTCAAAAAAGAAAAAAATATTATATGATAAAAATAACTAATTTTTGAGTGTTTACTAAGCCCCAAGTATCATAACTTTAAAAGTTTTTGAGTTTGTTTTGAGTGCTTACTAAGCCCTAGGTATCATAACTTTAAAAGTATCAACTTACTAAATTCTCACAAAAACCTTCAGCAAGGTCATATAACTATTAAGTGTGGCACATAAATTCAAATATAGGAAATCCATCCCCAGAGCCAATGTGGTTGGCCATCAAAACTAAGCCATCAAACAAAACCATCAAAACATTGCCTCTATAGTCTCATGTTGTAGAAAGTATTGCTATTCTCATTTTAAAGATGAGAAAATTGAAGGGCCTAGATTTTAAAACTTTCTATTTTATAAGGCTGATAAGTGGAACCAGAGCTAAAGCCAGGCTTTTACCCACATGTATACTAACTCTATGTTATTCTTTAAGAAAAAGTAAACATTTTAATATGCCTTAACACTAGATAAATCCATCCATCCATTTATCCACCTATTTACTCATCTAGATAGTCATCTAGATAGTCATTTATTGATCACTGATTATGGGAATAGAGTCCATGCTTACTGCTAGGAATTCAAAAGTGAAGAAGACAGACATAATCGTCACCTTCAGGGAGTTTATAATCTAGGAAGGAAATATATGGATATATAGTGGTACTGAGGAAGCTAATAACATGACAGTCATTCCAAGCATCCACGGTAAGCTATTTATTATGATAGCATATTTTGATGTCCAAGAGACTTATTTAAATTTATAACTATCCTACAAATCTTGGGGTTTTTTACATGAGTAGCTATACTAACAGCACATCTTCCATATTATTAATTGCCTTTTTGATACTTAGAGATTAAGGATTAACTTTCACAAAGAACCAAATACTAATAGGAAATAGAATGTAAATAATAATTAGGAAAAACCACATGTCACTTGATTTCTGGTCAAAAAACTCCTAACTGAAAACAACAGATTTTACATTTTCAAGCTCTGAGTAATCTATTTTCAGAGCATTTTTATTCATGGAAAATTAGCTGCCTTTCTTTGGTAACCTCTGAGAATGGACATTATAAATATAGTAGAATGACACTTATGATTCCAATGAAAAGAAAAACAAATAAATAACTCCCCTTCAGCTAGGGGACCAGTAAGTAAACAGTTCTCATAAAACTGTGTGCAATTATAGCTATTCTGGTATTTTGGAACTCTTCTAAATGTTTATGCTCTTGTGGGGGTCAAGAGTTGAACAGAGATTCCATTTGCTGCTTGCGTACATAATCATATAGAGACAGTGTGATTTCTAATACTGTCCTACGGTTTGGTGAAATGTGGAGGCTAACCATCTGTCATCAATAATGCTGTCGAGAAGATTTGGAAAGTGTTTGATTGGGTTTTGGCAGTGAGCTATCTGTTAAAATATTGTTGGAGGCAAAACTGGGAAGTTCTGATGTATTTTAAGGAGACACAAATGTCTCCACACATGGGTGCCCTGATACTGGGATGGTGAAGTGTCTTATTTAGTAGAGGCACAGATTTCAGTGCAAGTCAATAAAGAAAAGAAGTAGTGCTGTGTTTGTATATTTAAGCATATACGCTAGGCTCCACAATAGAGCACTTTTCGGTACTCAGAAAAGATGGCATTGGGAAGTAGCATCTGTTAAACACATTAAGGGAAACTTCTTTTGAACTGAAGGAGAAACTGGAGTATAAGAGAGATTCAAGGGAAGGCCTGGCTGCAAATTAGGCATGAAGAAACACAGAAGTCAACTTCTGCTCATCAGACAAAAGGAAATGGGTTTGATAAAATTATGTCATTTCAGACTCCCAGGTGTTACTATTACATCGGAAGACAGAAAAGACAGAAAAGATGGAAGAGGTCAGGGTGGGGACAGAAAGCAGGAACACTAAGGAAGAAGAGTCCAATTAAAGACAAGATGTGGGTCATTTACAAGAAGGGCCTGATGGAAGTCTCAGGGAACCTTTTCCATTCCAGGCTCTGGAAAGCAGCCAAACCAAACTGACCCGTGGATATCAACAACTACTGCAGGATCTAGTGTGCTCGACTTTCAGAGGGTTTCTAGGTTTGTTTCTCAAGTCCTTTGGAAGCTGTGAAAATCACCAGATGCATCTATATTACTCAGCAATACTAATAAATACCCAAGCACAAAAACCTGAAACCAAACTGATTTTTATATATGGGAATATGGACAGTGAGGGCAAAGTTAACCCATGGTTACCATATTTACCACCAATGGAGCGTGATTTAAGCAGTTTTTATTAAAACATTAAGGAAGATTTTTAGTGGAAGAGATAAGGTGTAAGAGAGAAAAATTGTGCCACCTGAGGATTTTCCTCCATTGATGAGAGTTTTCTAAGAGATGATTTAGATTTAAAAAAAAATAATAAGCTGGATTGATAGAAAGAATTCTAGCATTAAGTAAAACTAAAACAAAAACTTCTTCAATTTTTTATAAAAGTTTTTATTAACTCTCTGTGGAATCTAGGCAAGTGTTTTCTTTCTTTTTTTCTTTCTATAAAATAGAAATAAATCTGATTACCTGGGCTCTGAGAAGTTAAAAGAAGAAAATACTTAATGCAAGTTCAAATCAAGTTAAACTTGAGTTTTCTTAAATAGCATATGTTTTATATCTAGATATATGTGAATATATGTACATATATAGGTAATGATTACCCCTTAAATGAGGCATCTTCCTTCCTGGAAATTTACAAGAAAGAGATAAACACTCATCAATCTGTTTTGACTTAATGAAGCCTGATTGGAAGACAGATGATGATTTAAATGACTTCAGGAACACAGGCCTTTAGTTTATACTGCTTTATGCTCAGTGTATCATTTATACTTATATGTCTCTTAGATAGTTAATATATTTCTGTGAAGTATGTATATGTTTCTTGATCACTTGTAAATTAGGAAATTTTTGTCACTGATAAAAAGAATAAAACTGTTTCACTGATATGTTTCAAGTGCATTTGATTGCCAAATTATTAAAGAGATTACCAAATTATCTAAAGAGATAACTGTATGAGAGAAGATGGAAGTGTCTCCATAATCAATCTTTCACATATTCAAAGGGGGCAAAAAATGAATGTTGTCTTTCAACATTAGTATAAGCCTTAGGGACATGATGCTTTATCAAGAAAGGGCAAGAAGAATTCAATACCATCAGTGGAAAACAGAAAGTAATGAGGAAAAAGCAATGTCTTCTGGGAATCCTATGTGAAACACACACACACACACACACACCCCTCTCTGATTGACTCCCCTAGCTGATTAACACGATTCTAAAACACCTTCTTAAATAATAAGCAGGAGTGTGCTAAGACATAAAGATTACTTTTAGTCTTATTTTAGATTAAGGGTTAAAACATACATAGATATTCACAAAATAAATACACTAATTCCCCCTAAATCATGTGGTGCAATTCTAGACTGAACAAAATATACTTTGAGATTTATTTTGCTTTTGAACCACTGTTTTTTGTTGTTGTTGTTGTTGTTGTTTTTACGAGTAAGGAAAACTCAAAGTTGGCTATAATTATGTATGTATTTGCATATGTTATAGCTAAAGACAAAACTCGAGCAACCCCTCAGCAGGAAAAAAATAGCTCACAAACTCAAAAACATTTTTATTCCCTTAAGTAATTACTTAGTTAATGCCTTCTGTCTTGATTATGGCTTTAATAAATGAAAATATCTTGCATTTTTACCAGTATATTTGAACTTTCCACATTTCTTATATCCTAGAATCAAAGTAGACAGTACTGTTTAAACAATAAGCAACCAAAAAAATCACCCTGGGAATACACATATAATATCACTACATCAAGCAACATAAGCTAACCAAAAATTCTAATAACTGAATTTTATAGTAATGAATACATTGTTAGGTATCAATTTGCAGGCTATAGGAACTACAGACAAACATAATCCCACTTTTCTTCATAGTAAACTGATACGGGGACATAAGTGAACTGAAGCAATTAGACAAACAGAAAGAGGCTTCATTAGCATGACAGGTAGGATTCACTGAATATTTACTATTTGCCAGGCAGTTTTAAGCACTTTACATGTTTTCATTGTAAGTCATTAATCCTCACAAAAGCAATCATCTAAGGTAGGTAGAAGTCACAGAAAACCAAGAGCCTAAGTATCTTGATCCTGGTCACCTGGCTACTAGAACCAGAATTCAAACTCTAGGACTGCTGGGCCATACTACAAACATGCCTTCACAAACATTCCCAAATCTAAGCCTCTGGGTTGGATTTATTACTTGTTTTGTGTTATTGTGTAAAAGAAACCTTGTGTGGAGATTGAATCAATGAAATGTTTCAGGTCAAAAGAGATATATGTTACCTATTGTGTTCATCAGGGTTCTACAGAGAAACAGAACCAACAGGATATGCATAGAGATAATGAGATTTATTTTAAGGAATTGGCTCACTTGATTTGTGGAAGCTGCCAAGTCCAAAATCTTCAGATTAGGCCAGCAGACTGAGGACCCAGAGAAGAGTTGCAGTTCATGTCCAAAGGTTGCCTCCTGGCAGAATTTTCTCTTTCTCAAGGAGGTCAGTCTTTTGCCTAAAGTCTTCAACTGACTAGATGAGGCCCACCCACATGAAGTACCATCTGCTTTGGTCAAAGTCTATTGATCTAAATGCTAATCTGACACAAAAAAAATACCTTCACAGAGACATCTAGATTAATGTTTGACCAAATATCTGAATATTATGGTCTGGCCAAGTTAACACATAAAATTAACTATTACAACTATACACACATATGTGTTTGCATATTTGTATGTTATAGCTGAAAACAAATTAGAAAACTTCTTAACTGGGAAAGAATTAACCAACTTTGAAATAACATTTATTGAGCATATCAGGACACTTTGCTGCCTTGCAGAACTATAAGGAAGGTCCCATGTTTCAAGGTTCTTATAATTTGGGTGTGTTGAGGAGAGAGAAACAGACAAGTAATGTGTACAACCAACTATGCTACACTATACTGAGTTTTAATGAAGACATTGGGACAGAGTTCCACAGGAAGATAGGAAAAACAGTAAAGTACTTCATGGCCAGCCCAGAGCAGAGAAGAATCTCAAAGAGGAGGAGACACTTGAACCCCATTAAGGAAGAAAAGGATTCCACCAGGAAGAAAAGGTGCAGAATAAAGATATGAAGATACAAACATAAATGGATTTTAAGGATTTGTAGGAAATCCAGTGAAAATAGGGTTCAGAATTCATGATGAACAGAGACTGGAACAACTTCATAAGGTGTGGCATAAAGTTTGTGGTTTACACTAAAGCTACTGGGAAATTGTTGAAGCTTCCAGCTGAGGGAATGACATGATCACAGATAGGTTTCAGAAAGATTCTATTAATGACAAAAGAAAAAACAAAACTGAAAGACAATAATGGAAGCAGGAAAATCATTTAGAAGAGATGGATGAACTCTTGAACCAAGACAGCAAAGAAAGATGAGGGAGCAAATTGGGAAAAAAGACTCAAAAATAATTTTTTGAATTAAGACAGACATTTAATGACAGGCAATTTATAAGAAAATAAATTATTTTATTCAACAAACATATTGAAAATCTACTATGTGTTTGGCTCTCTGACACAAATATTGGACTATAAAGATAAATAGAAGAATATAAACAAACCATTCTAATGTGTGATCAATATAATATCAATACAATAATAGAAGTAAATATCAATATCAATATAATAATAGAAGGAAATAGAAGGAAAGCAAGACATGAACCTGACACAGAAGAGTCAAGAGAACCACAGGCTGAATTGTGACAAATAACTAACAGCACAAATAACTAACAGAAAGACAACACTGGCAAGGGAATTCCAAGCAGAGTGGTACCATTCAGAAAGAAAGTTAGGTATAGACAAAACCTAGTCAAGATTATAAAGTGTGCCGAGAAGAATAAGAAAAGGATGTCAGGCTACGTTAAGAGCCTTGTTTGCATTTTACTGAAAGACAGTGATCACAGACAGAGTATGATCTGAGTTTTGACAGAAGCACAGAGGATGGATTGATAAATAAAACTGGTAGGGAGGTATATTAGTTTCCAAAACTGCCATAACAAATTGCCACATACTTTGTGACTTAAAGTAACAGAAAGGTACTCAAGGTGTGAATAGGGCCATGCTCCTTCTGAAGGCTTTAGAAGAGAATCTTCTTTCAGCTTCTGGTGGCCCTGGTATACCTTAGATTGTGACAACATCAAACTGATCTCTGCCTCCATCTTCATATGGCCTCTTCCCTGTATGTGTCCATGGGCATTCTTTTTTGTCTCTTTTCTATTTCTTATAGGACACTGTCACCATAATCCAGTATGACCCCACCTGGATCCTACTCTAAGTGCATTTTCAAAGATTCTATTTCCAAATAAAGGCATATTCTGAGGCTCCAGGTAGGTATGCATTTTGTGAAACACTATTCAATCTACCACAAGAGGCCATCACAATAGCACAGGCAAGGGAATGTGAGGACCTGAGATAAAGCAGGGGAGAGGAGATAAAGAAATAGGTAGGAAGGAGGTCACAGTGACAGGAAGTCATGTCTGAAGTGGAGGAAGAGGTGAAGTCACAAACTGAGGACAATTCCAATATTTCTGGCTGGGGAAACCAGGTGGATTTGGGTACCACTGGTTGGGGTACCCCTGAGAACAGATTTGAGAGATGGGTTCTGAGGTGTGGAGGATGTAGAAAAGTTCAGTTTTACACAATGGAAAGTGTTTTGAGTGAGGATATCCTCAAGGGAAAAGAACATGATTTAGAATGACTTAGATGGTTGGGTATGTGGTAATACCATTAGTTGTAACTGAATCTACACTGGAATAAAGTTTTTGGTTTGGGTTTTTTGTTTGTTTGCCTGTTTTTTGAAAATAGGGTTGGTTTTGAAAATCTTAAGTTTGAAGGATGTGTTTTATATGCAAGAGAAGAGGTAGAGCATGGAGTAGGAAATATACCTTTGGTGCTCTGGAAAAGCACCAAATGACAATGTGTTTAGCAGCTTAATGGTAGAAGGCATACATTCTCATAGGAAACTAAGATGTGTGGAAAAGAACAATAAGAATAGTGTCAGTGAAGTTAAGAAAGGTGTATCAATAAGGGAAGGTCAGTGGTATTAAAAGCTTCAACAAGGAGGAGATCTGGGATGATCTCATCGCATAGTAGTAGAGATCATCAGTGCACCCGGGGCAAAGTGGCTGGTTTGTAGCATTGGTGCTCCAGTGTGGCACTAGTGCTGTTGTGCTGCAGTAAGATGAAGGAGAACAGACACTTGGGAAGTGGATACAAACAGTACAGATAGATGAGAAATCAAGTTGTTAGATAATCTGTGCAGATCCCAAATAAAAATCTGCTGAAGTATATGTGCAATGAAAAGACCAGAAATAACATCAACTTCAAAAATAAATAGTAACGTGTATCACTTTTTTTTTTACTAGTGCCAATTATTATAAATATCTCACATGCGCTTACATTAACCTAATTTCACAGCAATTCCCAGAGGGACTGCTATTATATATTTTACAGAAGGGGAAACAAAGGCACAGAGGTGTGATGTGACTTGACTGTACTCACACATCTGCTGTGTGACAGAGTCAGGATTCAAACCTTGAGTCTAACTCTGGAGGCTGCTCTCTTAAGCCAATAGTATAGTGCTGTCAATTATCTCAGTACTTTCCTCTAAATGATGGGATTATAAGTGGTGTTTATTTCTCTTCTTATAACTCTTAAACATTTTCCCTCAATTTTCTATACTATTTTATAATTTTAAAAGATCTAAGTAATATATTTTTGAAGAAATATGGATAGATATCTTTCATAGATAAGGAGAGAGGACTGTAGTAATCTGACGAGTGAGTAATATTCAAGAAAAACTATCTAAATTTTGTCACTTTTTTAAAGGAGAATTTACACATATTTGAAGGCTAAGGTTATAGACTCAGTGGAGAAAGAGAAATCAATGATACAAGAAAAAAAGAGGGAACAAGGTGTAAAAGGGAGCAGCAGATGGGTTATAATAGTTGAGTAAGAGCGCCCCTGCAGGACAAGTGTGGAAGAATGTTCTAGGCTGAGTGGTGGAGTTCTAGATACCCTGGGGTGTGAAACAGGCAGCTTTGTCCATGGATCTCAAGGAGTCTGGAGCATAAGTGTGAACAAGGAAATTTAAAAACTGAGTAATAGCTTTGCAAAGGGATAAGGATAGTATCAAAAGAAAGGAACTGAGTGCAGTTAGTCTTAAGATAAATTTTGCAGAAGTCTCTGATTCTGCATGGCTATTTTTTTCAGTGGATAAAATAAGTTGCAAGATCTGATAAAATTGAGGGGGCTTGGTTTGGTTGAAGGCAAATGAGTGTAACATTTAGAGAACCTCCAGGTGGAATGAGGAAGTGAAGTGCCTGGGGATGAACGAATGTGAATGTCTGAGTGGGAAGAGGGTCCTTTCTTATAACTGTGACAGTGATTTGTTCATTTCCCCGTAAGCTCCCTCAAAGTAGCCATTCTGTCTTTTTCACCTCCGTGGTCCAATGCTTAAAACACAATTTCTCTCACCATTATCAGCTTACGGATAAAATGGGAACACAGAAGTGGCGGTGACTCTGAATTCACTGGTTCTTGCTCCCGCCTGCTAAAGAGAGCTTCTCAGTCACTAAATTTTTATTATGGGAATCATCAAGCACCCCAAGAAATGCCATGATGCTTACAAAAAACCACATCATGCCATGTGAGGCAGAATGAGCTCTGTCACTGGTCTCAGGGCAGAAGGCTGAGCTAGCATTTCTTGGTACTCTGACAACCAAACATGTCTGTTAAGTCTACTAAACAGGATGACTGGCCTAATTTGATTTTCCACTTCTTTTCCACTGTATGTAACATAATCAGTTTCAAAGAAACTTGTCCACCCTTATCTGATCCCACTACAACCAGCATATCTAGAAATTGTTGAGAGGGCCAAAATAATGTTTTGAAGGCAAGCCTGACATGACATGAAGTCAAAACAGATGACTTAAAATATTTCTATTGTTTTATCCACACAATGTCAACCAACCAATTCAACTGACTATGGCAGGAATTATGTCAGGGCTGGGGGGTAGAAGAGGAACCCATCAAACACTTTTATTGTTCTTATCTTTAACTAAGTAGATGAAGTTAATAGTCATATCACTATTGGATGTCCTGGAAGATGGAGTTAAGTGAGGAATTCTATGACCTCTGGACCATGTACCTTAGTGTCTTTAAAAGGCAATTGTGAGTTTAAAAACTATTTAAACTTTGTGGGACAATTTTCTCAGAAATGTAGAATGTTAACTATAGATTAAGGTTCTTTTATTAGCAGATGGCCCTAACAGCCTTCTGCTAATGAAGATTTATTAAATTTGAGTTATTTGAATTTGTAGCCAGGGCCCTGATCCTAAATTATAAGCCTTCAAGGAAAACACTGGAAAAGATATCCTAACTAAAAATACCACAACAAAAACTCATCACATCACACCTCCAGGAATGCATGCTTCTGGTGCTCATGAGGTCCCAGAGATAACAGGAGCTACTTCAATATACCCTATCTCTATGTAAGTCATACATGATTCAGCCCCCCCAAAATAATTTAACTTTGAAAAAGTTACAATTTCCCTTAGAAAGAAAGATAAATGTTTTCCATAACAAGGTACAGAGATCTTAGACACTGATTTATGCATTTTCCCCTCAAAAAATTTATGGGGGTGAGTGGGACTAAGGATGGAGGGTTTTATTTTGGAAATGTACCCAATTCCCATGCGTCACATGTTTCCTTCCCACTCTGAATTTCTGTGACCAGTCATAAAGAGTACAGTCAACCTTTCCTAAATAACTAATGCTAGGAACATTTATTATGCCTAGCTCCTTATATTATGGAAATGACAAGTACATAAAATGTTCTATGCAAGAGCTTCTGTGATTTACTTAGCAAGCATCCTAAGCTAAGCAGGGACTGAATGAGTTCTGCTGCTGGGTTATACACATCAAAATTTAATTAAGCTTCTGACCTAATATCCCCCTTGTTTCATTGATTAGGGAAGTCATCAGGGGACCACGTCATTCTCAGAAGGACTCTGCAATTGTGAAATCTGAGTTGTCTATATATATTTTTTGCCTGAGTGTTCTTTTCAAATCTCATTAGTTTATTATGAGTGTTACAGCTGTGCTAATCTTTTTCTAAGAAATGAACTTTTAAAATTGCACATTTTTAAAGTGACTTCTAAAGTAACCATGGCAGCTTCATTATAATGCACAGAGATGAACATTCTCACAGCTATGCCTGATCTATCCAGGGTTGTCAGGAAATGAGAATTCCACATAAAGTGCATTCTCCAGTAGGGCTCATAAAACTTGCTAGATCAAGTGCCTAGACTTCCAGTTTAACAATTTTAAATGAAAAGCTTTCATCATATGCTGCACACATCTTTGTTTCCTTCAATGTATTCTTGATGACTCAGAGTCTGTTATCAATAGCTTATTGTACTTAGAGTTACACACAGTGCTGTTTGATTTTTTTTTTTTTTTGTCTTCTTTTTCATCTCAGTTTGCTAGCTGCTTATGATGACCAGGTACACTCAGAGTCATTTCAGACCTCGAGAGAGTAAGTTTTGTGTCCCCCACCTCCCAGCAAGAATAGACTTATGTAGATACGCTACCTACACAAGCCAGGTCCTTTTCTGGGACCTGGAAGCCAGAAATGACAGCTTTGTACTGACATGCAATGTAGTTGGCTCTCAAGCCCTCTTTCTAGAAGCAGGATTGGTATTTTGTACTGGTTTCCTGGCTCTCAGAGTCCAAGGCAGTCACTCTTTACCCAGCCCTTAGACTTAACCACATTCTGATGGGCTATGATCTAATTTCCCTGCACCAAGTACCTTAAAGAGTCGCTTACATAGATGTTTTTAGAGCTCTTACAAGAGGCTAGAACATACCATTCATCATGGAACTTAGGGACATGAGGACACTGCTTGGACACTGCTTAACCTTTCTAGAACTCTACTTCTCAGCTCTAAAATAATGTTATTCTAATGAAATGCAATTATATATTGGAAAAACTAGAGCAATCCTTAACTCATAAGAAAAACTCAATCAATGGAAACAACTATATGTGTGGAACATGACAGCAGTCATAGATAGAAAAGACTGGTAAAGAAGTATTATTGTAAAGACTACTTTAGCACCTTTAAGTTTTATTGGGCTTAAGTACTGAGCTGCTATGAAGTGATTATTTAGCTGTGTGTGGCAACTTATTGTGTTTGTTGGTACTGTATGAAGTCTGTGGCAAGAAATTAGTTTAGTTCATCCTATAAGTAAACTTCTAATGAAATTAGAGATTACAGGTGTCCAAACAATGCACTGAGAATAAATCATGGTCGTGGCTTAGTAAAAATTTGTGACTTTGGCTTATGAGAGAACTAAGTTTAATTCTTGCCTGAATCACTAACACAGCTCTCTAATCGTGGGGCATGACTCATCATCTCAGACCCTGCTTTATCTTGTCTCTAATGTAAGGAAAATAATAACTCCTTCCAAGATTGGAAAAAAGAATGTACATAGTAAGCATATGAGAAAGTTATTGCCATGTATTTAATTTCTAGATGTAACTATATTTAAAATAAGAATGTCATTTTATACATTTAGATGCAACTGAAAAATAAATTCTGGGTTTACTCCTAGATGAATTTTTGGCTCATCAGAAAGAATGATATATAAAATTACAGAGTTTTCCTCTATTGCAAAAGCAGTGGATCGTTGATCATATTAGTTGGGAGAAGAACACTTTCTTCCCCTATTCTTTCTTACATGCAGAATAGTAAATACACAGAAGAGACTGACATTTATCATCCACTGGCCAAAATAATTGGGCCTTCCTCTTCTTTTCCTGCTTTTTCAATTCCTTCAAGCTTTGCTCAAATGTACTTTTACAACTGATACTCCTATTTAAAACTGCAACCCTCTATCCACTCTTCTTGGTACTTATCACTTCTAATCCAGTACATAATCTACATTTTGTGGGTTTTTTTCCGGGGGGGGGGTGTTTATCATCTGTTTCCCCACAACATTAAGTTCCTCAAAGGCAGACATAATTTTCTTCGTTTTTGTTGTTGTTTGTTTTTGTTTTTTGCTTTGTGTTTTTTCCAATGATGAATGTAAAATACCTAAAGCAGTATCTGGCATTGAATAGTATTTATTGAAAGTATCAATTAGGGACGCATGGGTGGCTCAGTTGGTTAAGCAGCTGCCTTCGGCTCGGGTCGTGATCCCAGCGTTCTGGGATCGAGTCCTACATCGGGCTCCTTGCTCAGCGGGGAGCCTGCTTCTCCCTCTGCCTCTGCCTGCCAATCTGTCTGCCTGTGCTCACTCTCTCTGACAAATAAATAAATAAAATCTTTAAAAAAAAAAAGTATCAATTAAAGTTTTAGTATCTCTTTTCAGAGACTGTATTTAGAAAAAAAAAAGAGAACAAAAATAGTATAATTATTTTGGGACTAAATTTATAAAAGTTATTAAGGACTAATTTTAATTGATAATAAATTAAATTAGCAATATGAATATATTAAGCTAAAATGAAGAGAGCCTGTTTTTATTGAGTCCTTAACTTTTTTTGCAACTAAAACTTCTGGTTTTAGTTTATTCATACTCCTGTGTTCATTTGGTCATTCTGCAGTTAACATTTTCTGCACATGGATCTTAACATAGCTATAAAGAATTGTATGTATATTTGAATTTCCCTCTTTGATGAGATATCCTCAAGGACACACTCTTCCATACCAGACCTGCTCAGATAATTAATGTGGAGTGTTGTAGTCTTGAGGACTATAAATACAGTGGTCAACCCTTTATCCTTGGGGGCCACTTTCTAAGACCCCCAGTGCATGCCTGAAACCTCAGATAGCATTATCTCTCTCAAAATACCTTTTTGAACTATACTCACCCTTCTTCTGATGATGATGAAATGATAAAACGCTGAGGGGACAGATGAAATGTGATGCATGACACAGGGCTTGTGATGCAGGCTTGAGTCTGATGCTGTATCAGGAGGATTATCTACCAGTGATAACTGAATGCATGGAAAGCAAAACCACAGATAAGGTCAAAATGCTGTACCTTTGGTAGCTGGTGTTGGTCACACAATGGTGTGTTTTAAGGGATAAATGTTTTTTATCTCTAGGTAGCTTTACAACAGTGGCCTAGATCAGTGTTTCTCAAACTTTATTGTATATGCAAATTACCTCGGGAATCTTGTAAAAATGCATATAAGGAATAGGTAGATCTAGGGTAGGGCTCTAGGTTCTGCATCTCTCTCTCTCTTTTTTTTAAGATATTTATTTATTTGAGAGAAAGAGAGAGAGAGACGGAGAGCACACATGCATGCAGGAGAGGGCCAGTGGGAGCAGGACAAGCAGACTCTGTGCTGAGCACAGAGCCAGACATGGGACTCCAGACAGGACTCCATCCCAAGACCCATTAAATCATGACCTGAGCCAAAATCAAGAGTCAGACGCTCAACCGAGCCACCCAGGCACCCCTCTAGATTCTGCATTTCTAATCAGCTTGAAGGTGAGGCTGATGCTATTAATGCAGAAAGCACCCTTTGTGTAATAAGGGTCTAGATTAAAATTTTGCATTGGCATTAACATGTTTCCCCCTAAACTGAACTTCAATTAGATTTCTTCAAGGGCAGTGAAGAGAATTTACACTTTTTTTTCTTTCATAGTTTAAAACTCAACTCTGGTAATGTTTTTATTCAGTGATATTAATAATGGATCTCAAGTCTGCATACAGTAGCATTTACTATAAAATGGAAGAGTGCTAGTTTTTAGCAATGCTCTAAAGACAGGTGTAGATTTTATTCTCTAATGAGGTTCAAATTTAGGACTATAATGAGCCTCACTAAAAAAGTGAAGCAGGAAATGGCAGATTTGTTTTGATGGAGACCAAGAATTTTAAGTGTGTGTTGGCTTTACACTGTCTTTGAAACTCTGTGCTATGAAAACACAGGAGCCAGGAAATGAGCCCAGCCAAGTGATTCCACTTTCTAAAGATGTCAAAGTCAGTTCTTTGCAATATCCAAATGTTCCTCTTTCAGAAGTAAAACGAGAAAAGACCTCTCTATCATTAGTAGCTAAGTAAACCAAGAGTTCTAATGTAAATCAGTCACAGTCCTTAAATAAAAAACATCCTTCCTCTTGAGGGCAGCTGAAACTTACATCTCTTACTCTAGCTCACACTTTGTTTTCTCTGAAAATGGATAGAACTATTAATTAATTATTGTTGTTGTTCCTTCAGGAAAAATGAACGAGCATAGAGAACTAAAGAATTGGGGTGTGTATGTGAAGGAGAGTTGGGTGTCCCAGGTACCTTAGAATTTCTTCTTTTGATTTCAGCTCAGAATTATAAAACAGTAATTGCTTTCACCCAACTGGCCTGTATTGGGCACGTATGAGTTGCTCCCTGGGATGTCAGGTTCTGCGTGTCTGCTGACCAAGCATTCCCCCAACTATTGGTAACTGTCTTCATTTATGACTCAGTGTTTGGGCTTTAAAGTTCTTACTTAATTCAACTTGATGCAATCTACCTGGAAACAGACTGTGTTCCCCTTTTTCTTAAACATTTCGGTAGCAACACTGTGACTAAAGCAGTTAAGGAACTTACAACAGGAAATGAAATCATGGTTTAACCTAGGATTTTAATGTGACAGAGTGTAGGAGATCTTACAGTCACCCTACCGCATCGACACTGAAGTATTCCCTTTGAAATCAGGTAAACTGAGCTTAAAATCTGCATGACACAAATGAGATGTAATATCTTAAGGTCTTATAAGTCCTTTTTTAAGAGAACATCTGTTTTCTGAAGGAAAGCTGGCAGACCATGTTGCGACAAAAAGCTGAGATCATTTATGACAAAATCAACCTCTAAAAGAGAGGTTCTTAACACAGGAGCTATGCCTAGACCCTTCTGAAATTATATGAGACATTTGTATCATTTACTCAGAAAGGGTACATTGATTTTCATCAGACTTTCAAATGATTCTGTGATTCTCCCAAAAAAGTAAAGAACCATTACACTTATGTCTATTAAAATTGATAACATTCATGACTTTGAGCTAAACACTTCATTTTCAGGGTTACATTCTACATAAATATCCATTCTAGTAAATAAAGATGATACACATTTTTTTCTCTGATCTGTTTGTAACAGTGAAAGAATAGGAAGAACCTAAATATCCATCAATGGAAAATACTTTAAATCATTATAGCATATTTGAAATACTGTATTACCATTAAAAATAATAAGGTTTATGTGGAAAACTCTCTAAGATGTATAGTTAATTTAAGAGTCTTTCAAAAAAAATAAAAAGAAGAAATAAAAGTCTTTCATTCATCAGATAATCAACTAAGGGTCTACAGTGTACAAAAATACACTGTGTTTAGTACTAGAACTAAAACTGAGGAAATAATGACCCTCCTCTATTTTCATTTTACTTGAAGGTAGATGAGATCAATATGTATACATAATATGCAGATAAAAATAAGTGCTAGTTCTTGTTTATAGGGGTGTATTTGCATGTATAGATCTAAAGTTTGGAAAGATATAAGTCAAGAAACAAAATTTTAATATCTGGGATTTGGAAAGAAAGAAGTGAGAAGAGATTTTCAATTTTTCCCTTTATTTTGTTTGAATTTTATGTAAAAGCATATATTACATTTGTAATACTTAAATATCTTAACCATTTACCATTTACTTAAAACTCAGGAGTGAAAACATATTTCTTTTAAGCTAAATGTGTAGCTAATTGTTATAGTCTGCATACAGTAACAACTGGAGGCTTCAGTTTCTTAAAAAATCAGTATTTTGACAGATCTTACATAGCTAGTTTACCTGCTGTTTTGTGTTTAAGACAATTTTTAAAACTGTCCACTGGCTTTCTATTCTATTCCCATGTAACAAGGATTACACCTGAACCTTCTTCCTCTCCTCCTTCTTTGAGTATATCAGAGACATATCAAATAGTTTCCCAGTCCACAGTTCTGACATACATAGTACTTATTTCAATTCTAGAAGAATTAACAGTCATTTGAGTTAAATATACAAGTGTTTTTGTGAAGTATGTAAGCATCAATTATATGCTCTTGTAGACTTTGCTACTTTGTGCTCAGTTCACTAAGTACACTTTGTAACTCTAAAACTCGGGCCTTAGTACTCAAGTATTAGTTGAGTACAGTATTGAGTACTATACCATGCATTACTAATATAAGTCTTTGTGGGGATGTCTGCAGAGATACATTGTGCCCGTCACATGATCTTGTCATTCACTGACTCTTCCATAAAAGCAATGCATATGTATTGGTTGAGCCATGCTGGGGGCCATGACAGGGGGGCTGGAGTTGAACAGTCCATGGATGGTGAGCATTACTTAAAGAGTCACTTAAAAACCCATGAAAAGGGGCGCCTGGGTGGCTCAGTGGGTTAAAGCCTCTGCCTTCGGCTCAGGTCATGATCCCAGGGTCCTGGGATTGAGCCCCGCATCTAGCTCTCTGCTCAGCAGGGAGCCTGCTTCTCTGCCTGCCTCTCTGCCTACTTGTGACCTGTCAAATAAATAAATAAAATCTTTAAAAAAAAAAAAAAACATGAAAAAAGGGTTCTTATATGTTACTCCCTGAGATAATGATCCCTAATTTTCATCACTATCAGTTCTTTTCTTCCAGGGCACTTGCAGTCTTGTAGGGCTACATGCTGGTTCTGGTGAATGCACTGAGCATAAACTAACTAACATGTATTAATTCTAAGGCAAAACCCACGAGATGTGTTAGACCTTGCACTTGGTACCTGGGATACAAAGGTGAATAGCTCCAAGCTGAAGGAACACTTGCATAGAACCACCTGAAATGCTGCTTAAAAATTAAAAAAAAAAATCCTGGAACCTAATTCAGACTTATTAGAATAGAACAGGCTTGTCAAATAAGTCTTGGACACCTTCATATTTGGGGGTAATATAATGGTAAATAGGGCACAGAGGCTATTTTCATTTATGCCTCTGGATTTAAAGACAGGGTGCTGTACCTGTCCTATGAGAATTATGAGACACCCACTGGAGTTCTGCTTAACAAACTAGATCATAATGACACCATGAAGTCATGTGAGCTGGGAAGGACTACTGCAATGACCATATAAAGACAGCTTGTTTAAAACACGTCAGACTGCCATTTCTCAAATAAATGGAAAAACTGAATAGCTTTTCATTGTCATAGACCTGTGCTAATTTATATTTAAAGAAACAATGATTTTTAAGTTACTATAAATTTCTAATCTTAATTTAAAATTAATTTATACATTTTACACAACACCAATAATGGGGTTATGACACAGTGGCTAAAAGGGTAATATATATTTTCAAGGAACTTTCCTGAATCCGGATTCAGATGTGAAAACGGAAACCACTAATTCTTAAACATCCATGTGCTAAAAGGAATTGAAACAGAAGGAAATCTTACTTTTCAAGCAGGCACATTTAAACTCTGACACATGCTAGGAAGATGCTCTTGTCCATGTTGTTCCCAATATTATTATGAACTCTCAACATAGTCATGCCTTTGTTCTAGTATCAGTACAAATAGAATGCACTATGCAGATCAATAAATAATTATCATATACAGAATTTATGTGTACCATTCCCATCACTTAGCTGTCTGCGGTCTATCAACTGCATTTGGGCAGAATTGAGATTTGAGTGAACATAACTGTAAATGGCTTGTCATGACCTATATAGGGTTTTATGAGATGGGAAAGTGGGGAAGCTCTCTTTTTACCATCCTGATGACAGCAGAAACTGGAGTTATCTGGAAGGTAAACAAAAATTTAGTTCTACGGTCTCGATTTCCAGGCCCACTGTATATTGATTTTCTGTCAAGAAGATGTACAGCTCTTGGAACACACTGCCTATATTCTTATTTATATATATATATTTATTTACTTATTCATTCATTTTGTGGTGGGGTTGTTGTGACTGCCAAGTAAAATAAGCTTCTGGAGAAGTAGAATATATCAAAGCCTTTAAAATGTGCACCTGATATAGGAAAACACTCCTTTAGGAATGAGGTAAAACTCATTATGGGGCATAGATGGTTTCTATATACTGAGAACTTTGTGTGGAAATTAATATGTATACCAATAACTCACTTTTAAAAAATGAAGGTTTTGGAATGAATCAGGATTGCACTGGGTAAGACACACAGTCCAGTGGAAATGGAGCAAGAAATCATGGACTGCTACCTAAATTTCATTCAATCTCCTTCCTTACACCATTTTTTTTTCTCCAGATTAAAGAGAAAGTGGGAGGTTGTCACAGCTCTAACTTCCTGTAGACAGCTAAAAAAGTGCAACAACAGTAAGATAGTGATTTATTTCAGGAGCTCTAAACATTGGAGATTTGTGGTGCATATTAACACAGTAAAGGCTCTGAGAAGTCCTGTGGGGATGGCACATGTTTCCTCTATTTATTTGACTATTTCTTATTCCACCTATTAACTTCCCATAGAATATATGGAAAATAGGCCTGATTAGCTCTCCAGGCTCCTCCTTACTGTTCTGTTTCTTAAAATATAGGGCAGAGACACACATCACTCAAACCTCACAGCTTTTACATATGCTGTTCTTTTCAGCTAGATTTCATTTTGTTTTGTTTGCTCCCCTCTTATCCTGCTATCCCAGCTTTAATAAAGGGTTAAACCTTACCTGCAATCGAGGTCATAGCCTGGCTGTCACTTTGCCTAGGAAGATTTCCCTAACACCCCAATTATGCACACCTGTGCTCTCTCTACTTAATCCAGCACTTCTGTCATAGTGACAATCACCTTACACTGTAATTGTATGTTTAATGATCTCACTTTCCTGTTGGGAGGATAAGCTCCATAGACCTGTATGCTCTGTTGTCTTATTCAATATTTTAACTCCAGCATCTCATATGGTTCTTGGCACCTCATAAGTACTAAATAGATATTATATTGAAATGAATACTTTTAACCACAGGTTTAGAGAAATGCTCTTGAGACTGTTAGACCACAAGAGCCACAGGTTCTCAGTAAATTATTGTGCTTTTAAACTAAATGAGTTACATTAGAACATATAAATTACTTCATTTTACTTTATGTTTTTGCTTTATTATTGAATTTTATTTTATTTTATTTTACTTTTGTACCTATCTTGAGATCACAATATTGTTTACCAGCAAAAGCCAAAGTTTTCCAGACTTTGGGAGCCCCAACAGCCTGTTCTACTTAGTGTCATTCCATGATATGCTCATCTCTCCCTAAAAATACCACACACTTATATGGACATGCTTATGCACTGTAGCTATCTTCAAACTACTGAGATATCCACTGGAATGCTGCCAAGCAAGCATCTAGTAAACTTCAGGCTGATTCCCAATTCCCACTCTGGTTCTAATACCCAGTGAAAGTAGGTTTTGTTATATTGTAGGTGACTCCCTGAAGACACAGACACAAGAACTGTGTAACATAACTCAATTAACTGATGTTTCTTTTTGTTTGTTTGTTTGTTTTTTATAAAGAACTCCTCAAACTCAACAGTCAAAAAACAGATAATCACGTCAAAAATGGGCAGAAGACATGAACAGACATTTCTCCAAAGAAGACAAACAAATTGCTAACAGACACTTGAAAAAATGTTCATCATCATTAGCCATCAGGGAGATTCAAATCAAAACCCCATTGAGATTCCACCTTACACCAGTTAGAATGGCCAAAATTAACAAGACAGTAAACAACAAGTGTTGGAGAGGATGTGGGGAAAGGGGAGCCCTCTTACATTATTGGTGGGAATGCAAGTTGGTGCAGCCACTTTGGAAAACAGTGTGGAGATTCCTTAAGAAATTAAAAATAGAGCTTCTCTATGACCCTGCAATTGCACTACTGGGTATTCACCCCAAAGATACTGATGTAGTGAAAGGAAGGGCCTTCTGGACCCCAGTGTTCATTGCAGCAATAGCCACAGTCGCCAAACTGTGGAAAGAACCAAGATGCCCCTCAATGGATGAATGGATAAAGAAGATATGTCCATATATACAATGGAGTATTATGCCTCCATCAGAAAGGATGAATACCCAATTTTTGTATCAACATGGACGGGCCTGAAAGAGATTATGCTGAGTGAAATAAGTCAAGCAGAGAGAGTCAAGTATCATATGGTTTCACTTACTTATGGAACATAAGGAATAACACGGAGCACATTGGGAGATGGAGAGAAGTGAGTTGGGGGAAATTGGAGGGGGAGACAAACCATGAGAGACTGTGGACTCTGAGAGACAAACTGAGGGTTTTTTTCTTGGGGGAGGAGGAGGGGGATGGGTGAACCTGTGGTGGGTATTATGGAGGGCACATATTGCATGGAGCACTGGGTGTGATGCATAAACAATGAATGCTGGAACACTGAAAGGAAATAAAATAAAATAAAATGGAAAAAAAATAACTGATGTTTCTTAGATGTTTTAATGGCACTGCTATGAAGTGGGATCACAGCTGATGCTCTGACCAGTCTGCTTTTAGAATAGTTTAATAATTCTGGCATCCTTGAACAGTCTGTCACCCTGCTTCAGTTTCTCTGGACAATTTTTAATACTAAACCTCTGTGATGATTAATTTTATGTGTCACGTTGACTGGGCTAAGAGATACCCAGAGAGCTGGCAAAACATTATTTCTAGTTTTGACTGTGAAGGTGTTTCTAGAAGAGATTAGCATTTGCACTGGTAGACTGAGTTAAGAAGATCACCGTCCCCAATGTGGGTGGGAATTATCCAATCCCTTGAGGGCTTGAATAGAACAGAAAGGTAGAGGGAAGAATTTACTCTCTCTACTGGAATTAGGACATCAATCTTCTTCTGTCCTCTGACAGGCTCTCTTGATTCTTGGGTCTTCTGACTCAGTGTGAATTATACCATTGGCTCCCAGGTTATCAATCCTCTGGGGGTTTGGAGTAAAACTACACCACCAGCTATCCTGGCCTCCAGCTTACAGATGGCAAACTGCAGGACTTTTCAGTCTCCATAATCATATGAGCAATCTTTCATCCAAATAATTTTGCTTTCTCTTTCTTTCTCTCTCTCTCTCTCCCTCTCTCCTCCCACCCATTGGTTCTGTTTCTATAGAGAACATTGACTAACACACCCTCCTTATAAATAGACTTATTCAACCAATAAATATTTCGACCTATCATGGTGTTAGGGGTTATACCTATAGGGTAAAGAAGGATTAAGTCTGAGAAGTATGGATATAGATATAATAAAAAAAAAAAAAGCTATAGCTCTAAGCAAAAATGGCATGGATGAGAAGAAAATTTACATTTACCATCAAGTGTTCTTAGATTGCACTTATAAAACAATACCTGTCCTTCAGTAGGGAACAAAGCAGAGCATGTGTTTGGGAGTCAGCAGAAACTTTCTATCTTTGGAACTGTCTCTTCAATGCTTTCCAGTGTTTATATCTATATGTTTGCCTCTGCATAGTGAAAGGCATTTTCTGGAATATTTTTGTATGGTTTAAGAAGGATATGCCACTTACTTGGGCTATTCAAAGCCCCGCCTCATAACTGGATTGTGAAAAACAAAATGACTTCAAAAAAAATAAAACAACAACACAACAACAAAAGAGAACTTAAAATAACTATAAGGTACAATTTAGAAAAAAATGACTAAAACAAAATTAAAAGTAAAATGCATTAAATTATTCAGAGTGACTATCTATAATAAGTCATTTCTTCCTCCTACTATTATGAACTATCAAAATTTTATATAGTGGAAGGACTAAAAGATTTTAAAAAGTTTATTTCAGTCATTTTCAGTTATAAAATTTAAATGTACACTTTATAATTGTACACAATATTTATAAATGTGTGTGTGTGTGTGTATACCGTGTCTTTTAAAAAATCAGGATGAATTGTTCAGATTAAATACAGACTGTCACACACAATGGGAGGCCTTACCTCTGCACTAACCCTGGAAGCTGTTCCTTCACATGAAAGATTATTAAAGAGTCTACCAATGCCAGCATAAAGGTCCTAACAGAATCTTATAACTGTTGCCCATCCCCCACTCACTCATCCTGTCCCTACTTGCTCACACACACTCTGTACCTTATTATATAATAAAAACCTCCCTCTCTCAATTACCCTCTCCAGCATCTCCGAAGCCTTGCCCATAAAACTACCTCCTCATCTTTGGAACCACTCTCTCGGCACATGTAAACACACTCAGAAACATATAATTCTCAGTCATCATCATAAAGCACACTGCTGTTGGCAGCAGCACATATATGCATGTATGTTGTATCCTCTCCATAGAAAACAACCCATTCATTTAGACTCCATAATAATGAAAAATGATTTACCCGGCTTATTCCCAATATTCATATTTTATTTATTATCGTAATTAGCTCAATGCATATCAGAAAGACAGAGGGTCATTTGTACTTTCTGTGGGTAGGTTTCTCTTTTTCCCCTTTATCTTTCAGTTCCCCACTAAGAAACTTAGTAAAAAATAAGAGGAGGGCTCAGTGCAAAGTGGAATTCCTGTTCTATCCCTGCAACTCTTCTATAAACCCAAAATTATTCCAAAATGAAATGTTTTGAAAAATAAGAGAAGGAGGAAGAGGAGAACCAGTAGCAAGTATATGAGGAAGGAACGAGCAAGGGAGAAGGTGAAGAAAAAAACAGAGTGTGTAGTTTTAAGGACCAAGAGACATGGGGACTTCATACATTAACGGTATAATCATTACGCCCGCATTTGTGTGTGTCTGCTGATTTGTGGCAATCAGTGTTTAGTATTGAGCTATAGTGTTAATTAGGGCTTATGCACCTCCGAGTCAATTAAATTTGGTTTATTAATGCATAATTCAATATTGTTATGTATAGCAGAACACTTAAAAGGATTTTAAAATTCTATCTTCTGATGTGGCCTGAAATATTACAAGGAAACACCCACTGTCAAGTGAGTGAAAATGAATAATTATGGGAGCCCTAAAACCCCACAGTTGAGCAGACAAGACAGCTGCTATTATTAAGCACTCCAAATTGAAAGTATGGATTCTATCATTATAAGAACAAAGCCAGTGCTGGGATAATTATGGAAACGCTATAGCTTCCATTTTTGCTAATGTTTTTAGTAGAATGTTTAAAGCCACAAAAGGTTAAGATAGAGAGCTCAATTTTTGTATCTTGTTACTCACTTAGATGAATGTATTTTCTACCAATGGTAGTCACAACAGAGCTTGCAATCCCTGCGACATCATGATAAGAAAGTGCCGATTTGGGCAAGAAATTAAATGATAATAAACATAGTGTAAGCTCAGTGGGGGTGATATTGTTTAATGTCAGTGGTGATGGAAACTACCTTCTAGATGACTGAAGCTTTGTTGGTCTCGTCTATTTATATTAATTTCTCCTTTTCAAAGGCTATTATCTTAAATTGCATGTTATATAACTTGTGCCGCCTCGCTCCAGCCCGCAGCAACGCTTCTTTAAGCAACATGATGATGCACATTGTACAAAAAAAGTCTTTCCAAGCTCAGCATCCAAGGAGATTACAATCTTGAGACTGTGATAGGAATGGATTAAACTTTGTACAATTTCCTCTTGCCACGTGAGTTGAATCCTGTTGTGCTATTTTCTATTCTCCTTTCAATCTTTGTCACAGAAATGATCTATGGAAGCATTAGCGCTGCTTAAGTAACCCCGGCATGGCTCTAACCCAGTCAGGATCTTACAGTTTGACTGGCTCTGGATTTTCCTTCCCTGAGAAAACAAAGCAAGAAGACTGGGACAAACCCTCCCCACAGATGATAGTACATGGGAAAGGTCATTGTCCTTTGGCTCAGGCAGGCTTAACAAGGACATCAATGATCTTCATGTTGATCTCATACCAAAAACAAAAACAAAAACCTGAAATGGAAGGGGAAATGTCACCACATAAATCCAATCCTATGACAGCAGTCGTACCCCTCTGCAAGAGGGAGGCTGAAACCCTACAAAGGTCCTTCGTTCTCAGCACAGCTTCAGGTTTTCAGATTTCAGTAGCAAACTCTTCCTCAGAAGGCACATTCCACAGTTTCATGCGCTACGACTCCTACTTCTAAGGTTAAGATGGAGTCACTCAAATGTCAATGTGTCCACAGATTTTAATATTGCCTTGAATTGACCCACAGCCACAGACAAAACAAAAACCATGTATATTAAGAAGGAGAATTAAAAAATTCCTTCCTCAGAACTGGATTTTGTTTTGATCTCGAGAGTGTCTTTGATGTGGCGCAAAGCTGCTATATGCAATGCATGGTCTCTGGGACTTTGGTTGCATGCAAATTAAACTCATTTGGTGGAAGTTCAAACATAAAATATTTTTGCTATTTATTTTTGTGTCAACTTCATAAAATTCCATGACCACCAATAAATAAATAATTTCTCCAAAAAGAATCCATAAAATTCACCACTTAAGGCATGCAGTGATAAAGAATGTTATACTCTAAGTTAGCTGCCACCTAAAGTTGTTCATCTTTTATTATATGAACCTAGGTGAATTGCTTTCTCTGATCTCCATCTTGTCTTAGCATAATTCATTTGCAGGCACAAGTTTTTCAATCAGCGTATAGTTTCCAAAGAGCTCCATAGAACGTGGGTTTATGGATCAGGAAACCAAGGCTATAGGTGATAAAATTTTGGATGGGTGAGCAATTTTTACCACATAATTATAGATTTGGTCTGTCCCCCTTTCTCAGGACTAACTCAGAAATGGTCCTACTAGTCTTTAGTTCTATCACAAATCACTAGAGGGACTGCTAAATCTTTCTGAAAAGATATTTACCAACAGAGAAACCACCCTCACATCCACCCTACCCTGTTTCACACTTATGTGCTGTGTGGATGCAAAAATCTTAAAAAGACACAGGTTATACAGTATATTGTACCCCAACCAGAGTGGTCACAAACTGCCCTAAAGGGTATTCTATTCAAACCACATCCTTTTTATCCTCCAGGATTTTGTCTAAAAATAAAACTTGATGCAACTGAGGAGCCAACCAATAATATTAATTAGTATTTACTGAGGGCTAGAAAAAGACAGGGATATCGACTCACCACTTTTATCCAACATAGTACTGGAAGTCCCTGCCACAGTAATGAGACAAAGAAAAAATAGGCATCCAAATCAGCAAGATGTAAAACTCACTATTTATAGATGACATGATACTATATATAAAAAACCCCAGAAGACTCCATCAAGAAATTGCTAGAACTGATAAACTGATATCCTGCCATAAAGTCACAGGATATGAAATCAATGTACAGAAATCTGTCACATTTCTATACACCAATAATAAAGCATTAGAAAGAGCAATTAAGGAATACATCCCATCTGCAATTGTACCAAAACCAATCAGATACTTAGGAATAAGCCTAGCCAAATAGGTGAAAGACCCGTACTCTAAAAATTACAGAACACTAATGAAAGAAACTGAAGATAACACAGAGAAATGGAAAGACATTCCATGCCCATGGATTGGAAGACAAATTGTTAAAATGTCTGTACTATCCAAAGCAATCTACACATTTAAAGCAATAGCTATCAAAATATCAACAGCATTTTTCACAGAGCTAGAACAAACAATCCTAAAATTTGTATGGAGTCACAAAAGACCCTGAACAGCCAAAGCAACCTTGAAAAAGAAAAACAGGGGTACCTGGGTGGCTCCGTTGGTTAAGTGTCTGCCTTTAGCTTGATCATGATCCCGGTCCTGGGACCGAGCCCCAAATCAGGCTCCCTGCTCAGTGGGAAACGTGCTCCCCCTCTCCCTGTGCCTCTTCCCCCCACTTGAGCTTACTCTCTCTCAAATGAAGTCTTAAGAGAAAAAAAAAAAAGAGAGAGAGAAAAAAAGAAAAAGCTGGAGACTTCATCATTCTGGACTTCAAGTTACATTACAAAGCTTCAGTAATCAAAAGAGAATGGTATTGGCACAAAAATAGACACATAGATCAGCAGAACAGAACAGAAAACCCACAAATGAACCCACAATTATATGGTCAATTAATCTTTGAAAGAGCAAGAAAGAATATCCATGGGAGAAAGGCAGTCTCTTCAACAAAACTGAACAGTAACATGAAAAAAGTGAAAAATGGACCACTTTCTTACACCATATACAAAAATAAATCAAAATGGATAAAAGACCTAAATGTGAGACCCGAAACCATAAAAATCCTAGAAGGGAACACAGGCAGTAATTGCTTTGACATTGACTGTAGCAACTTCTTTCTAGATATGTTTCCTGAGGCAAAGGAAATAAAAGCAAAAATAAACTATTTGAACTACATCAAAATAAAATGTTTCTGCACAGCCAAGGAAACAATTAACAAAACTAAAAGACAACCTATGGAATGGGAGAAGATATTTGCAAATGACATATCTGAAAAAGGGCTAGTATGCAAAATATATGAAGAACTTATAAAACTCAACACCCACAATATGAATAATCCAATTAAAAATGGCAAAAGTTTAAATAGACATCTTTCCAAAAAAGACATGCAGATGGCCAAGAGAAACGTGAAAAGATGCGCAACATCACTTATCATCAGGGAAATGCAAATCAAAACTACAATGAGCTATCACTTTACACCTGTAAGAATGGCTGAAATCAACAACACAAGAAACAATTGTTGGTGAAGATGTAGAAAAAGGGGAACCCTCTTGCTCTATTGGTGTGAATGCAAACTGGTGCAGTCACTCAGTATGAGTGTTCCACAAAGAGTTAAAACTAGAACTATTCTATGATCTAGCAATCACACTATTCGGTATTTGCCCAAAGAATAAAAAAAAAATACTAATCCAAAGGGATATGTGCACCCTGTTGTTTATAGCAACATCATCCATAATAGCCAAATTATGGAAACAGCCCAAGTATCCATCCACTAATGAGTGGATAAAGAAGATATGGTGCATGATAAAATATAAAGCAGTGTGTATATATATTAAATATATATACACTGAAATACTACTCAGTGAATGGAATATTAGTCGTAAAAAACAATGAAATCTTGCCATTTGCAACTACATAGATAGAGCCAGGGAGTATTATGCTAAGTAAAATAAGTCAGAGAAAGGTAAGTGCTATATTTCAGTCATTATGTGTAATTTAAGAAACAAAACAAATGAGCAAAAGTAAAAACTTAGAGTGCTCTTGTGATGATCACTGGGTGTTACGGACTTGTTGAATCACTGTATTGTACACATGGAACTAATATTACACTGTCTGTTAACTAACTGGGATTTTAAAACTTAAAAAAATGTGTTTACTGAGTTCTTATCCTATAGTAGTCATTAACTAAGCACTTTACATGTGTATCTCCTTACAGTTCTATGACATTTACGCAGGAGTTACTATTATTGCATCATTTTACACAAAAACAAACAACTAAAGCTCAAACTACATAATAACTTACCCATATTAGAACAGCTAGGAAGCAGTCAATGTAGGTCCAAAATTAATCAATAATTTCACTGCCTCTCTACACTATATTTGCTCTTTATATTGGGTTATCCCACTAACTAATAGGAAGAGTTGCCCAGGGCCTGTTAAAACTTCAGTTGACTTTAACCAAACTTTCAGTTAAAAGACTGTATTGCCGAAAGGATAAGGAGGCTGCATAATTGAAGTTGGTCATTTTTGTTTATTCCAGGCACTAAAATATCCCATGTGCTGCCACAATAAAATAAACAGTTATAAATATAGGTAAAGATATGGATATAAGCACAGACATTAGTTCAACTACCTGAACTAGAAGACAGGAAATTGCTTTCTTGCAATCATAACCAAATCAGAATCTGAAAACAGTCTTAATTTCAATGTGTATTTCTCAACCTTACAGTTAGAACTGCTCATTATGCTCCATTATGTCAGGTTATAACACAAAGCAACTGCTTGGACACCTGGAACAAGTCTCTTTTTATGAATCTTTTGATTCTATATCCCATCAGGATTATTTTTTTAAATATTTTATTTATTTATTTGACAGAGATCACAAGTAGGCAGAGAGGCAGGCAGAGAGAGGGGAGGAAGCAGGCTCCCCAAGGAGCAGAGAGCCCGATGCAGGGCTCAATCCCAGGACCCTGGGATCATGACCTGAGCCTAAGGCAGAGGCTTTAACCCACTGAGCCACCCAGGCGCCCCCATCAGGATTATTTTTCTGTGTGTGCGGACTGATCTGATGCTCTTACCACCAGGGTTCTCTGGAAACAGGACTAGGTCAATGTATGGAAACTCTCATTAGACACAAGTGTTTCCACTTAAGAGTTCTTGCTCTTTAAAAATCCCTGTAACTTGGGGCACCTGGCTAGCTCAGTTGGTGGAGCATGCAACTCTTGATTTTAGGATTGTGAGTTCAAGCCCCATACTGGGTGTAGATTACAGAAATTATTTTACTAAAAATAAAATTAAAAAAAAAAACTTCTATAACTTTTAATGGTACATCAAGACCTGTGTAATCTCCCAAAGTCTTGCAATAGAGTTTAGCCATTTCCCTAAAAAACAGTATTTGTATTATGTTGCTCCTGTGTCTGAAACCACCTGTCAATTTTTCAGATAAAAAATAACAAATAAGCAACTTTTTAGAAATAACGTGTGTATTTTGGAAAGCTTGGAATTACTGATTTTTTTTTTAAAAAGGTGGTATGATACTAATAAACAACAGAAAGGACTATTGACAAATGGTTTTATTATAAACTAAACTGATGTCAGTTGGAATTATGGTTTAATTTCCTTTCAGAAATGGGAAAGGTAATGGTTAGCAACAAGAGTACTACTAGCTAGTAGGGGGAATTTCAGAATTTTTTGGAGGGCATTTTTGGGTTATATCAAGTATGACTGGTAAGGCATTAAGTGAGTAAAAATAATAAATGCTAAATGTTCCGTAAATGAGCAGAGTTGTCCCATTCAACTTTTAAATATCTTCCCAGAATTTCAGGTGCAGGTATCACATGGAATCATTTATGTTCTAGTCTGCTCATGCACATTATTTTAATAATATTACTTTCCTTATGTTTCTTAAAATTTTCAAAGTTAGGATATTACATTGATCTTAAAAATTACCTTGTTGGTAGTTTTGTCATCTATTAATTTCATTCCAGAAAGGTAAAGAGTATATTACAAAATATTTATTGTAAAACTATTTTTTTAACCTAATAAAGCTGAGAGCTACAGGGTAAAAAATGAAGAAGGCATAGGGTAGAAAAGCATAAGATTGAATCTTAGAAGCTCCTAAACTAGAAAGTGTCCAAAAAGTGTCCTGATGGCAACTTATGAGGCGTGAAATCTCCTGATACAAAGTTGGGGTGCCCAGGTTTGTTTTAATAGTTTTACCTTCTCAGCTCTCTCAGTGAACGAAGAAAGCAAAAGTTGATTTCAGTGATATTTTCGATAGTTTCTAGGAGTACCATTTCAAACTATTCAGGGAAAATCTTCTCAAAGATATTTGCTATACCAGGCTTCTGTTGTATGTTGTTGGTGATAATGGTGACTTTATATCCACCTCAGTCTCTGGAGAATTAGTCATGACATTTCCAAATGGAATTCTTTAAAATTAAAGCGACGTCTAGGAAAATCAGTCTGGAAATCCTAGTATTAACAGCTCAAACTTTGACATATTTACGTTCCTTTGTATTTTAGCCCATCTGGGCTATATGCCTGAAGTCTTGCCCCAAAATGCGACCTTTGAATAAGCTTTAAATACTCAGTGGGCCAGTTAAAACAAATGCTCATGGGCATCAAAGAACACTCTTTTTAAAGAATGATCAGGATGAAGGCACAGGTAACCATTCCTAATGGGATTCTGTCCATCTTCTTAATAATTCAATCACCTGCATAATCATAAAGCCTAAAATATACTCACCTCTATATTCCTTTTATTAAACAAACACTGACATCTAACTGTATAAAACAGAATTATCTCCAAATAACATCTTTTCTTGGTTCTTTTTTCTCTGAAGCTAAAGGATGATTCATGCAGATAAAGTGTAACTCAAAAGAAAGCATCTTATTAATTAAAATCCTATATTGAACAATATAAGAAGACTGTCTCTAACCAATAGCTTAACAGTGATTCTTCTATAAACAAATATATGTGAACATATGAAGCGTCCAATAACTTGTTTCTTGAATGAATGAGTATAGTAATTAATGGATGAATACATCTATGAAGTGTTTGTAAGGACTAATTAAAACTCCATTTTGGAAATATGCTAAGCTAAAACATAAAGAACATACGTAATACATAGAGAGATCATAAAAAAGAATATAGTTAATCATATTGGAGTAAAAAATTATAAAATTTTAAGGGTATCTGGTGCTTTCTATGTGTGTCTGATACTGTTCTCAGATTTTTATATATAAACTCATTTCATTCTTACCACAAATCTATGAAGTGCTGTATGCCATTTTATAGACTACGAATCCTGTTAAGTGACTTTGCCTAGGATACATATGACTTTGGGATGCATTAAAATAAAAATGTCACTGCTTGAGCTACTGAGTATGAAGATCAGGTGAAAGTTCAATATTATAGACTTGCAGAGTTAAGACTTTTGTAGTAAGTACTAGAAACATGAATTAACTTAAGCAAAAACAAAAGTAGGCCGTATTTCTCTTGGACTGTCTTATATACCCGAGGGTAGGATGATGTCCAGACCTATGAAAGTACCAGAATCAAGAATAGGAAAACTGCCAGGAGCATCACAGGATTGTTCCTGCTTCGTGAATTTCCTTTAATGCTTGGCTGTGCCCTTCCTCTTTTTCTCTCTGCTTCCCAGTTCACATGACCATCGATGGCTTCCTACCCAATGTGTCACAAATCTGGTCACAAAAAGCAATTAAAATTCCTCCGGTTCAAAGTTCAAATTCCTGGAGAAGATTTAACTGTCCGGATTGAGTCAGGTGATAACTCCTGCTCCAAACAACAGTGTGTTGCTGTGTGATTCTGTCCACCTTGTACTGCCACCACGTCCTCCATGATTGTATGGCTCGTAGAACAAAGGTGGCTGCCAGAAGCCTTCTGTGACCACGTGCAGCCCTTCTGTGACAAGATTCCAGGATTTCAGGTAGAAACCTTGGTAGGCACCTAACTCAAGATTCATACCTTTAAGATGTCAAATATTCAAGAGAGAGCCTTGCTAGTTGCTCTCAATAGGCTCTCCTATGTTGGCCTCTAGTGTTGTGATATAATTTTAGTGTGCTGGGCCATTAGGTTTTCTGATCAGAAACTACACTTGAGGGGCATCTGGGTGACTCAGTCAATTAAGTGTCTGCCTTTGGCTCAGGTCATGATCCCAGGGTCCTGGTACCAAGACCCATGTCAGGCTCCCTGCTTAGCGGGAGCCTGCCCCCAACTCATGCTCTCCCTTGCTCTCTCTCTCACAAATAAATAAAATCTTAATTTTTTTAAATTAAAAAAAAAACTAAACTTGATCAGGTTATCTATCGATAGTATTTCATGTTCTAGGGAATTAACATGAGGTTAACTCATAGAAGACAGCTTTGAAAATTAAAATAAAATAAAATCTAATATCAAATCAAATCTTAGCCCCATTTAATACAATGACAAAGAGGCCTGAATCAAGGATCATGACTGATTCTGGATATAAGCCTTCTCAGGACACTAAGTTATAGACCAACTGTTGATTAAAAAAAAATAGACACAATTACATCAGATAATCATTAGTAGGTACATTGTCCTTTCTCTAAGAAAAGGACATTTTTATCTAAATAAGTAGGGCAAGCCTCTCCTTCTGGACAAGGGAGAAGTATCCACTAAGTAATGTAGTATAAACACTGAGAATTCTCATTCTTCTCCCTTTTCATGCAGTCTGCCTTCTCTGAGTAACAACTGCTATAGTTACATCCCAGACCTAAGGACACCATTGTGATCCTATTGGAGTATTCCCCCTAGGCTTCTTCAATAAAATGTTTGCAAATATCTTTTGACATATATCATTTTACCGAGGGATGCCTTCATCTTTTTATTCTGATTTTTATTAGTTTTCCATCAGATAGTGACCTTTCATGTATGTGTGTGTGACAAGAAATACAGTTTGATTACTATCAAGAACACTCTGTAACTGAAGACCTAAATAAGAGGTATAGTCAAGAATCAGGAAGTAGATGGGATCAGAACAGAAGTGTGACTATAAGAATAAATGGAGCTGGCCCAGGAAGTCTGCCACAAATTTTGCTAGTATAAAAATCATCTAATAGGCAAACTAGTATGTCTGCTTATGTCAGGCTGGATAAAAATACAAGATCAAGATGTGCCTAGGCAAATACAGCATAGTACGGGATGGCCAAGAACCCATCAGCTGAAATTATGGGGAAGCAATAGTATACAACCTGACAAAAGAGTTGTGTTTGGTTGTATGGATGGTGTACTGCACAGATCTACAGGGCACTTTACATGTTAGTCATCATATATTTGTATATTTATGGCAGATAATAAGAACATATCTTGAGGAGGGAGCGTCTTTTTCAAATTCACATAAAGTTGATCTACAGGCTACAGTGGTACCAGTTACCATTTTTGTACAGGTAGAATGCAAATGCTACTAAAGACTGTAAAGGAAACCAGTTATCTTAACCTCCGAGCAATGTTAACAACTCCACTTTTCAAGAATGGACAATGTATTACGTGCTTGGCATGAAACTGGACATTTCATCTTTTGTCTGTCATAAGTGCAAACCATCAAGTTACCCACCGAACTATAGTAGCCAGCACTTGACGACTTACAATTTTGGTGAAATAGATTCTGAAGCTACAATCTGATTCACAATAGCTAAAATTTCTATTCTCATAATTAAAAAAAACATTTCTGTCCTAGAATTTTATTCAAAATTCTAAAGAACCCTCCTCCAACTTTTTCCTCCCCTCCCCCTCTCCTTGACGTAAATTGTGAATGTTTAGAATCTCTTTGAATCACCTTACAATACATTATTTGTGTGGTAGAGAGAGGCCAAAGAAAGAAAGAGATCCCAAGAAAGTAAGCTTTAGTAATTGAACTTGAGATGTTGAGGAAAGAAGGCAGAGGATGCCTCTATTAACAGTGCTTGAACAGTGTGGTTTCTATCATCCCTATTGTGGGATTGAGTAACCAACGGTTTATTTTATAATTTGAAAGCCAAACTAAAGGTGAAAGAAAACTCCTCTATTTTGCCAATAATTCCAGGCTTGGAGATGCACATATTCCCATGGGAGGCACGCAGCAGGTGTGAGAGCATGGGGCTATTGCTGTTAGCTGTTGATTATGCTCTGTGTAGTCTGAAAAGCCTTCTATTCCCATAGCTTTATGTAATATATCAACAGTAATAGATTCATAATCATTATCCAGCCTACTGGAGGTTTGGCCACTATGACAGATGTCTTCTCAATTTCATGTTGTGAGCTCTTATTTATTTACCCCTCCCTCTGAAAAAATCTTACATTAAAATCTAGCATTAATGTATCTGATGTGATGTTTATATTCAATAGTGACATTAGTTATCAATTTCTAATTTCCAATGAATAGTTAATTACCTATAATGAGCCAAAGACACCGGCACTGATTCGGCATACTTTATCCTCATTAGAGTTTATGGTAAAGATTACTAGATGATAAACAATTAAACTTTGAATTATGCTTGCGTTTTTAATATTTGGAATGTTCCATATGTTGGCTAAATATTTAAAGGCATTATTTTCTTTTAGACTCTCAGAGACCTGTCCTTGATTACTCTGTGTGCCTTAGATTTTTATCTTAGAGATATTCCATCACTGTGGAAATGTAGAGAAATCCTCAAACATCTCCACCAGGTCCAGCAGTAACCCAAGACAGAAAATGTTGTCTGTACCACCAAAACTGGCATCTCTTTGTCAGGGAAACTGCATGTATTCTCACCATATTCTATTTTTTCTTTCTCATCTCTGACCCAGTGGACTTCTATGAGTCCACTGAATATATGAGAAAAGAAAAAATACATTTCCCTCTATTCACTGCTTAGTTTCTTAACAAACTCTTGAGTTTGACACACATTTACTTTATTTTTTTTTAAGATTTAAGTATTTGATACAGAGAGAGAGAAAGAGAGAATTGAGGCAGAAGGGCAGAGGGAAGAAAAAGTCTTAAACAGGCTCCACACAGAACACAGAGCTCAACACAGGACTTGGCTGAGGACCCTGATACCACAACCTGAGCCAAAACCAAGAATTGGGTGTCTAACAGACTATGCCACCCAGGTGCCCCAGGACCTACATATATTTACTTTAAATATTCATAAAACTAATTGGGCTTGAAAAAAATACTTTCAGGGTTCTTATATTCCTTTTATTATTGTGATTCCCTTATCTTTGAACAAAAATTATTATTGTTATTGTTTTTAAATATTTACTGTCTGGTTTATTTCATCTGATTGCTGCCTCTGTTTTCATTTTTTTTAAAGCTTTTATTTATTTATTAGTTAGAGAGAGAGAGTGAGCACAGGCAGAGAGGCAGAGGGAGAAGCAGGCTCCCTGCCGAGCAAGAAGCCCAATGTGGGACTCGATCCCAGGACGCTGGGATCATGACCTGAGCCGAAGGCAGCCGCTTAACCAACTGAGCCACCCAGGCAACCCCTCTGTTTTCATTTTTACTGAATGTTTAAAATATTTTACTAATTAAATAATTTTGAGAATCTTAGAATAGATAGATAATAATAGATAATAGATAGATAATAGGTAATAATAATGAGTTATAACCCTTACACAGAGAGTAAGAAAGAAAGCGCTAGCTCTATGCAGAAAGCAAGTCCACCACATATAAAGTTCTTTTGGTCTTTTTAGTTTATCATTAGATCGCCCAGAAAGCACAGGTTAAAAGCTTTAAAAAAAAGAAAAAAAGTCTCTCCCTCAGTTGGTTTGAATGCCTTTTGAAGAGCTTACAACATTTCTTCTCCATTTGCATGTTTTCTTATTGCTCTGACAGTAAGTGGGAGGCCAGCTGGAAAGAACTGTGAAAAATACATGCTTGGTATGGATGAGTCTGAGATTTCCATAAGCAGTTCCATTTTCTAGCATCTGAGATCAATTTCTTATAATGACATTGAATAAAAACCTGTTAATGCATCACTTGTAATCTCTAAAGCTGCCTATTCTATAAAGTTTGTCTCTCATTGACTTCCATGTATGCTTTACCTCATTAGGAAGAGTATTTAGTTGATTAAAATTAATTTCCTGAGTGACATTAAGAAATATGCCTAAATATTAATATTGCCTTTTTGGCTCTTCCAATCCATGAGCATAAAATATATTTCCGTTTGTTTGTGTCATCTTCAATTTCTTTCATCAGCATTTTATAGTTTTCAGAGTACAGGCAGTTCACCTCCTTGGTTAAGTTTATTCATAGGTATTTTATTACTTTTGGTACAATTGTAAATAGGATCGTTTTCTTGGTTTCTCTTTCTGTTACTTCATTCTTAGTGTATATAAATGCAATAGATTTCTGTATATTCATTTTGTATCCTGGGAATTTACTGAATTTATTTATCACTTCTTGCAGTTTTTTGATGGAGTCTTCAGGATTTTGCTAGGGGTTTGCTAAAATGCCCACAGTACCTGAAACAATGTACAGATTTAATGAAACTCCAATCAAAATACTAACAACATTTTTCACAGAACTAGTGCAAATAATACTAAAATATATGGAACCACAAATCACCCTGAATAATCAATCTTAGAAAAAAGAACAAAGCTAGAGGTTATCACCATCCCAGATTTCAAGATATAGTGCAAAACTATAATAATCAAAACACTATGGTACTGCCACAAAAAAACTGACACATAGTTCAGTGAAACAGAATAAAGAGTCCAGAAATAAACTCATTTTTATATAGTCAATTAATCTATGACAAGGAGGGGAAAAATATACAATGGGGAAAAGACAGTCTCTTCAGCAAATGGGGCTGAGAAAACCAAACAGATATTACAAAAGAATGAAACTGGACCACTTTCTTACACCGTACACAAAAATAAACTCAAAATGAATTAAAGACTTAAATGTGAAATGTGAAACCATAAAAATCCTAAAAGAAAACAAAGAAGTCAATTTCCTTGACATTAGGTATAGAAACATTTTTCCACATATGTATCCTAAGGGAAATGAAACAAAAGCAAAATTAACTAGTGGGGTTAATAAAAAGCTTTTGCACAGCAAAGGAAACCATAAACAAAAGAAATAGGCAACCTACTGAATGGGAGAAGACATTTGCAAATGACATATCCAATAAGGGGTTGATATCCAAAATATATAAACAACTTAAACAACTCAACACCAAAAAAACCCAAATAATCCAATTTTTAAAAATGGTAAGTAGACCAGAACAGATACTTATTCAAAGAAGAAATACAAATACAAAATAGATGCATGAAAAGATACTCAACATCACTCATCATCAGGGAAATGCAAATCAAAACCAAAATGAGATGCTACCTCACACCTGTGAGAATGGCTAAAACCAAAAGCTCAAGAAAAAACAAGTGTGGGTGAGGATGTGGAGAAAAAAGGAAATTTTGGGAGTGTCAGTGGGAATGCAAACTGCTGCAGCCACTGTGGAAAACAGTATGGAGATTCCTCAAAAAATTAAAAACAGAGCTACCCTATAATCCAGTAATCCCTCTATGGGGCATTTATCCAAAGAATACAAAAATACTAATTTGAAGGGATATATGCACCCTATGTTTATAGCAGCATTATTACTATAGCCAAATTATAGAAGCAACCCAAGTGCCCATCAGTAGATGGACGGATAAAGACGATGTTGTGTGTGTGTATGTATGAACATAGATGTATACATATATATACATATAATAAAGATGTATATGTATGTGTGTATATATGCATGTATAAGCATAGATGTGTACATATATACATATAATAAAGATGTGTGTGTGTACATGTGTGTGTATTCCATTGTGCATAATGGAATGTGCAATGGGATATTATTCAGCCATCAAAAAGAATGAAATCTTGCCATTTGCAACAGCATGGATGGATCTAGAGAATCTAATGCTAAGCAAAATAAGCCAGACAGAGAAAGACAAGTACCATAAGATTTCACTCATATGTGGAATTTAACAAACAAAACAAATGGACAAAGAAGAGACAAACCAAAAACAAAACAAAACAAACAGGTTTTAAACTATGGAGAACAAATAGATGATTACCAAAGGAGTGGTGAGTGGGGAGATGACTAAAACAGGTGGAGGAGATTAGGAGTCCTTACCTTGGATGAGCACTGAGCAGCATATGTAATTGTTGAATCACTATATAGTACCCCAGAAACTAATACACAAAACAAACTGGTAGTGGCCGGTGGTGAAGTGGGTGAGGCAATAAGTTAAAAAGATAAGGGAGATTAAGAGTATACTTATCTTGATGAGCACTGAGTAATGGATAGAATTGTAGATCATTATATTGCATATCTAAAATTAGTATAACACTGTATGTTAATTATAGTTCAATTTAAAACAGAGAGAGAGAAAAGATGATCTTTTTGTATGTATCAAAGTTCCTGGATCTTATTGGAAAGCCAGTGACACTTTTCTATTAGAAGAGCAGAAACATCCAAGGGATAGAGAGGATGCAGAAAAGCATTTTTCATCAGCATATTAAAGGTCATTTGCTAGTGGTTAGGTCATGGGCTCTGGCAATAAAACCCCTTGGTTGCAAAAAAAAGACTCTCCATTGCAACAGTGAGGATGCAAGCATGGGCAAGAAAGAACCATGTCCTGCCACAATTTGAGAGAGAATTAGGAGAACTTCTCTAAGATTATGTTTGACCTCGACATGTCACGATTCTATAATTACTTTCACCTACACAGAGAAATGCAGCCTTGTTTCTGCTAAAGCCAGAACCCAATACAACAAAACACAGTTTGTCCAAAAATCAGTTGTTAAATAAGGGGTCAGTATTCCAGTGAATTTTAAGGAGACTTTTGGGTGATCTAAGTGTAGATTATGAAGGAATAGTGGTAAAAAGCAGAGAGTTGGAAAGGAAAATATAGACAAAGAAAAGGAAACTAAAATAAAATCTATGGCCTGAATAAACATAACCTACTCAAAAGTGCAGAGAACTCCCTTTGCTATATTTTAATGTAATTTCTGTTTTATATGTTTTAGGTATGCTGTCTGGCACTACTTGTTTTTCTCTAAATTGTACATCAGTGATTTTAAAAAAGGAAAGAAACCTCTTTAGTTTTTCCATTTTAGATTAAATAATTCGATGTAATGCTTCAAAAGTGAAATCTAATCTCACATGACCTCTAAGGTCTTTTTGATCTCTGCTCTTCAAGATGCCAGGAGTCTATGACATGCTAAACACGCAATCCAAATCTGCCATGACCAAGTCGATTTCAGATTTCCATTGTTACCAAGCCTGTGGACTAGATGGATACAGGCTTCGTAGAGTGGCTTATAATTTATCTGGTTGTCTTTCTGTGCTTAATCCATCTGTGGGAGTGACAGTTTGACATAATCACTAGCTTCAAATAAGTAATTCCATTCACTATCAGTTTTTAATTTTATTTCCTCATTCCTTTATTGATGCAGTAAAATGCTGGTTAATCTGCAGAGCCCAGGCAAGCCCGGTGTTGTCAGTATTAATTTCACACTACTGCATCTTCATGTTTGGTCTTATACAGTAATTAAAGGAAATCATTATAAAGTTGAAATTAAGCTGGATGTATAATCTTTGGTTTTAGTTTGTATGAGACTAATAGATGATTCATAGCAATCTTTATGATTTTCTTCACATAGCCAAGATTTTCCTTCTCCAGTAAAATACTGAGTCATATGCATTTCTTTGTCAATGTCTCTTTTATTTTATAGTATGCATCCTTCCCCAAAATACCTATCCTCTAGGCAGATGGGAGTTATTCTTTTAACGTTAGACTTATATTTTCTAAGAGCCATGGTTCTCAAAGTATGGTACCCAGAGGAGTAGCATTAAAATCACATGCAGTCTTAGTCTACTCAGGCTGCTATAACAGAATACCATAGGTCAGTGGCTTGTAAACAACAGAAATTTTGTTACAGTTTTGATAGCAGAAGACTGAGCTCAGAGTGCTAGAATGGTTGAAATGATCAGGTGAGGACCCTCTTCCAGCTTGCAGACTAACAACTTCTCATCATATTCTAGTAAGGTGGAAAGAGGGCTAGGGAGCTCTCTGGGGTTTCTTTTATAAGAGCACTAATCCCATTCATGAGGGCTCCACCCTGTCACCTAATTAACTCCCAGAGGTTCAACCTCCTAATACCAACACTTTAGGATTGCAACATCTGAATTTTAGGAAGACACACATTCAGTCCATAAACACGGACATTTGCTAAAATGCAGATTCTACCAAATCAGAAACTCTGGAGGCTGGGACTCAGCAATTGTTTTCACAAGCCTTCTAAGTGATTTTAATGCATGCCTAAGTTTGAGAACCACTGAGTTAGAGTTAGTTTGTTTGATTATTTGTTTATTTATTTATTTTAGTTAGAGTTTTTTAAGCATTTCACACTCTAGATCTACTTCACCATTATAACAGCTTGTGGAGAAGCCCCATTAACCCCATTTTATAAGTGAAGGAAGACGGGCTTAGAAAACTTAAAGATTTGCTTAATTGTAAGAACTGATAAATTGTAAGGCTTGGATTTAAACCTGAAATTTCACCACGTTTTTTCTTCCACATTTCTGCATTCAAAAAATATCTCAAAGGAAATATCATGTGGAGACCCAGTGTATAAATTAGATAAAATCAGATATTCCTTTCATTGAAATGAAATTTTATTCTTTTATTGAATATGGGAGTATGACTTCCATGAAATCACATCCAGCTTACTCCATGCCCCTTTTCCCCTATACACACATGATCACTTGTAGTGAATAGTCAGCTATCTATTGACAGATTCTTCAAACCATAATACACAGGCTCCATTTCAGGTTCTGCCCATACTGGCAAATGCCTTGAATGTACATGCTAAATAATTTGAACTTCGATGTTACAAATCAGTGAGTCTGCCCTTCAGGGCCACAGATGGATACTTTGTTATGGAGGGAGGACTGGAATTTTGCAAGAGGTCCACCAATCTAGAGTCATAGGAAGCAGTGACTTGAGACAGGATGAATAGTATCTTCTTTAAAAATAGTATCTTCTTTAATACAAATATTCAAATGTCTGGTGATTAATAAAATACCTATTTATCTAAGACTACACTAGATACAGAGTAACATCATGTCATCATGGATTTTCTTAAGCAACAAATGCCAAAGTTGAACTACTAGCACATAATTATATGTAGAATTTATTGTTGTTAAAAGGTAAATTCAGACTCAAAGTTTGGTAATTCTTGCCATTTATGCTTCCTTTTGGTCCACACCTATCTCCATTCAAATTAAAGGCTTAATTTACTTTGACTATCAAAATAACTTGGGTGACCATACAATTTATCATCTAAACTAGGATACTTTTGAGAGTGAAAGAGGGCACTATTAATAATTACACTGGGATATCTTCCATAAACCAGGACAAGCCCTAAGCAAACAGAGAAGTACGGTGGTCCCAGCAAAAACCACTTCCTCCCCACCCCCAAACTCTCTCTTTTGCTACCCAACATGCACACGGCTGGCACAGTTAAGACATAATCCTGGTCATGTCACTTCCTTGCTCAAAGCTCTCCTCATTTCCTGACAGAAGAAAATTTAGGTTATTTATGGTGACATTGAAGATCCTGCAGAAATTCAGCATTTTTATTTTAATCATTATCTCTAGTCAAGACAGGCTGCATAACTTCTGAAAGCCAGTAAAAAATGAAAACGTAGGATCCCCTGTTCAAAACTTTTTACGAATTTCAAAATGGCAACCACAGCGCAATAAACCAAATGTAGGGCCCTATGGAGCTCCAACCAAACCACCCCACCCACTAGCCTTTTACATATCGGAAACTCTCCTCCCTTTCTCAGGTCCTCCTAGGAATGCCTATTCCTCATTTCTGTCCTTTGAAACTCAATTTGTATTTTAAAGTCCAGCTTAGAAACTATTTCTTCACCCATAAGGTTTGTCTTAATTCTGCCATGATTTCTTCTTCCTTAGAACTCCCAATTCTGTTTTGTCTGCATACGTCTCTTAGGTCATGTTGTATTACATTAATCATCTTCTTCTATTACCTTAATCAACCGTATCACCTAGTTTCCAATTCAGTTTAGTTATAGAAACATAATAAGAATTCCAAGAATATTTGCTGAATGAATGCACTGGCAAATTTTTAAATTTTACTTCCTTTCCAAAAATGCAGAATATTATTATTTGCTGACAATAATCCAAGTTTCATTATACATTTGTCAACATTGCCTAAGTAGATGTTGGTTTATCTTCATTTGGAGGAAGATCTTCATTTCATACTTCAATATATACATATACTACCTAAGATTTCCTTTGTTCTTTTGCAGTATAGAAAAGGGAAGTGCTACTAGGCACATATCAAGTGCTACGTAATGTAATAGAAACATTCATAAAATGTATCTAATTTCCTGCTTGCAAAACCCATGTATTAATATGCCCAACTAACAAATGGCAAAGTCACCTGCCCAAAATCACACAAGTGAGTCAGAAGTCATAATGGTATCTGTCTCCTGTCTGTGCCTCCCACCATACAACACTGATTTCAGAAGAAAAGCTCATTAACTGAAGGTGGTGACAATCTGTCAATTTAACATTCAGTTTATGAAAAGATGACAACAAACTGTTAAGGCCTATGACTGGGCATTTCCACAGTGGCATCCACCTGGTGGAATCTTTTCCCTAAGCTTCAGGTAAAGAGATGAGCCATCCTTGGGCTGTGGCCAGTTCTGTGGCTGCTCTAGGTGCTAGAGGACCTGGCAGCAGATCCAAGGTAACCACACAAGCCTAATCTCCTCTCCCTTCAAAATTATATACCTTACAACTTTATGCTGGCCTTAGTTCTGTAGCCTATAAATATTTGTTGGCTAAAAATGAGTAAGTGGAGACATTATAAAACTCCTGAATTCCCACAGTTGACTCTAATGAGAAACACATCTCAGCTAATAATTCCAGATGGAAATAAACACTCAGGATCCCATAAGGGTCCATAGACACCCTCCACAATGCAAGACCAGCTCTCCTTAGGCAAGGATAGTTTCTTTTCAGAGTTCCCAAATATTGATTACAACATGTCCTTAGTTCTTGAGTCCTTGGTTATGTTAAAGATCTTGCCTTTGGATCTGAATTTGTAATTCTGATTTACCTAATAACTGTGCAGCCCCAAAAATTGCCCTCAGAATCAACACATTTCATTTGTATTTGACAGTTATGAAACAGCTGATGCTCCAGACGGAAAACAAACAAACAAACAAATAAACAAACAAAAAAACTCAGAGTTATGAAAAGCTCACTTTAGGACAATTACCCTGGGTGGAAGTGAGGGTCTGAGGTCTCTAGGAAGTGGGGACAGGTCAGAACAATCAGACAAAGGGTTATGTTTAACTCACTAATTAGAAACCTCAGTCTCTAACATAAGAAGGCCCTTGTAAGCGCAACAGTGCCCTGGGGTGAATGGAGCTTTTAACCCATACTTCAGAGACTGCCTGCCCCCCATTTTCTCTTCAGATCCTGTGTTATCTCTAAGCTTTACATTTCATTTCTGAGATAGATCACAGAGACAACACAATAGTCAGTGAAACTATTTCCCCTCTAACAATGGCATTGATTCATTCTTTGAGATTCAGCTCCAAAGTCAAATTTCTCTGATGTTTCCCTCAATTCTCAAAGAAGAGGTTATAAAATGTTATTGCAGAAAAGATTATGGATTTTGGATACAGTTCAAATGCTGATTCTTTGATCTGCTTGCTGGTGACCCTGGGCACATAACTTAACTTCTCTGAGCCTCAGATAGCTTAGATGATGATCCTTACCCAATCAGATGTTTATGTGATGGTACCTGGTTAATAAATGTCAGCTCCCATCTCCTCATCATACCTCCACTATATCTAGTACCATCATTAACACATTTTAGACTCTACCTTTCAGTCAGGTTTGAATATACATGATTTGTTTTTTTCTTCTATGATGCAAACTGACTTTCAAGAAAGGGAGATGTGCATCCTTGTTGGCTCAGTCTGTATTTCACAGCATATGTTCAATGCATGCTCCTTATATGGAATTAAATTAACTTTATTCATGGAAAGGAAATAAATTTTGCTTCAAAAGGCAAAGCAAATAATCATTAATATAGACATTAACCCAAAGAAGATATATAAATGGCCAACAGTTATATAAAAAGATGCTCAACATCACTAACCATCAGGGAAATGCAAATTAAACCATAATGAGGTCACCTGTTGAAAGAAAGAAAGAAAGACCGAGAGAAAAGAAAAGAGAAAGAAGGGAAGGGAAGAGAAGAGAAGAGAAAAATGGAGAGAGGGTGGGAGGGAGGGAAGGAGGAAGGAAGGAAAAGACAAGAAAAAGAAAAGAAAGTAACAAAATAACAACTCTTGGCAAGGATATGGAAAAATTGGGATCCTTGTGCACCACTTGGGAGAATATATAAGGATGTAACCACTATGGAAAAATGGTATGGGGATTCCCTAAAAATTCCAAATACAACTATCATATGATCCAGCAATCCCATATCTGGGTATTTATCCAAAAGAATTGGAAACAAAATCTCCAAGAGATATTTGCACTTTGACATTCATTACAGCATTCTATGTACTAGCCAAGAAATAGAAACAATCTCAAAATCCACTGACAGATGAATGGATAAAGAAAATACAGTATATACATACACTGGACTATTATTCAGCCTTTAAAAGAAGGAAATTCTGTCATATGCTACAACATGATGAACCTTGAGAACAGTATATTAAGTGAAGTAATTCAGTCACAGAAGGACAAATACTACATGGTCCCACTTATTTGAGACCTAAAGTAATGAAACTCATAGATACAAAAATTTGACTGATGGTTGCCAGGATCCGAGAAGGGGGAGCTGGAGAGCTGCTGTTCCAAAGGGTAGAATTTCAGTCAGGCAAGATGGAAAAAAGATCTAGAGATCTGCTGTACAACAATGTGCATATAGTCAACACTACTCTACTGTACACTTAAAAAAATTGGTAAGAAAGTAGATTTCATGGTATGTGTTTTTACTACACACAAAAAAGTATTATTAATAATCTATTGCTCCTCTTTATTGCTTATAAACTTGTATTTCATACTTCCCTAAAAAAATCTTGAAAGAACAGAAGTATTTTTAGCGCCTTGCTACTTTAATACACTGGAACAAAACAAAGTCAAAATTAAGTCTTTTCTGACCAGCACTTGCCTCTAAGTGATACTTGATCTGAGTATCACAACAGTCAAACCAAGAGATATCCCCCAAATAAACTAGCTTAGTCAATATAACTAATATTATTAATTTTATTCACAATAGGTAAAGAGTTCAGATTGCACATGATGATGAATGAGTGTATGTGCATTTAATTATCTTGTTTTAAACAGGTTAACCCTGTGAAAGCATGACCCTCACATTTCTGTTATGGTTCAAATAACTATTCCATGATGTATTCATTTTGTCAAATTCAAATTTTTTTTAAAGTGGGTTATTTTAATCTTTTCATCTACACATTATGACTCTTTGAAGACAGATTAGGTGCACTTTTTTCTCTTCCGCTCTCCTTGCCTCATCTCTACTCCAATATCTAGCAGAGTAGCTTATCTATTGTAGGCTGTCAGTGACATTTTTTTGAATGAAAAAATATTTATAAATTTGATTTTTTTTAAAAGTACTGCAAGTATTTCATTAGAAGAGAACAGAACTTGCTCATTTGTTCTCCAAGCATTCCAAATTCTTTACTTTAAGGAATAGTTATGTAAACATTTGCCTTCTGAGGGAACTATTGATGGAAGAGTTTCTATTTTACAGAACTGTACAGTCAGGAGGATTATGAGGAGCCTGACACTTCATGTATTATGGTTTCTAGGCTTATAAAATAGGAAATTAAAACCCAAATTGACCTGGAGAATTGACTATCAAGGACTCAGCCCAGCTCAGCCAGTTGGGCAGCTGCCTTCAGCTCTGGTCATGATCTCAAGGTACTGAGATGGAGCTCCACATCAGACTCCCTGCTCAGCAGAGAACCTGCTTCTCCCTCTGCCTCTGCCTGCTGCTCTGCCTGCTGCTCTGCCTACCCATGCTCTCTCTCTCTCACTCACTCTCAATCTGTCAAATAAATAAAATCTTAAATAAAAAAGTAAAATCCCTGCCTTCACCACAGCAGAGACAGTAGCTAATATAACAGCTTTCAGTGAATCTCAGAGTATTTCTCTGGAGAAAGAAATACGTTAGCCTTTACTACATTGTACCATCTTAAAGTATCTTCCCTCCTCTCCTTTCAAAATTTCACACACATGCACACCCCTTTTTTACACACTCAGCCAAGGAACATTTGCCAAGTCTTTCTGACCACCAGGGGGCCACCACGAGAACAGACAAGCCTGGAACACCTCTTAAGATACCCACCTCATTCTGTCAAGGACACAAGTGTGTGGATTACTAGACGAAAAATATTGCCTTTCAGAAACCAGAAGCTTTCTTTAAATGACGGTACTACAGCTGTGTGAAGTCATTCTGTCAGTAAAATATAGTGTAGCACAAAAATTTAGATTCAATACATTTTCACTCACTGAATTCAAATTATCATTTCCTTCAGAGTGACTGAATCGTTTATAATTTTAAGGAATTATTATTTTTTGCATTTGCATGATTTATAAGGTGCATAACTGATTAATACAATAGTACATGTATATAATTTATCATTGTATGTTTGCACATACATTTGAATAGAAATTATTAATTTTTGATGAGATAGATGGTATTGTGAATTTTTTTTAAGTCCTTAGCTTTTAAATATATTTTAACTATTTATGGATGAAAGTGAAACAGTGTCCAGGAATTGCTTCAAAATATTTCAAAAAGGAAGAAGTATATGGGAAAAGAGATTAAAGAAATGTGACCATGTGCATTATATAATGATCCAAACAATGCAAAATATTTTACACACTATATGCATGTGCATGTAATATAATTTTAACTTAATTTTTAAAGATTTATTTCTATTATTATTATATATTTGAGGGGGAGAGAGGGGCAGAGGCCAAGAGAGAATCCTTAGGCAGACTCCCCACTGAACACAAAGCTCAATCCCAGGACCCTGAGCTCATGACCTGAGCCAAAATCAAGAGCCAGACACTTAACTGAGCCACCCAGGAGCTCCTACAATCTTATATTTAAATGATATAGGTAGATGGATAGAGAGAAAAAGCTCATGATGAACCTCAACTGTAAATAAAGGCTAGATTCTTAAGATAGGATTACAGATCATTTTTATCTTCTTTGACTTTTTTCTGTGTTTTACATAACAAATATGTATAAGCAATATAATCAGGAAGATACTATAAACACGAAGTGTCCAAAAATTACTAGTATTTGAATATGCCAAAAATTGTATAAAGATGATATTTAAACACATAGCTATAACCATGTCCCTCTGGTATATTATAGAATGTGGTCATGTCATATCACTGCTAGGATGTAGCAATGGATTAGATGTTTTATATGCAATCTACAGGCAGAGTCCTTCTTTCCCTCCAGAGTATTTATGTTTTAAGAGCTTCTTAGAATAGTAGTTTTTAATCAAGGATGATCACTTTCACCCAGGAGATATTTGGCCACATTTGGCAACATATGTAGCTGCCACAAATGAAATCTAGTGGGTGAGACCAGGGAGTCTGCAAAACATCCTACAATGTACAGGATAGCCCCCACAACACAGAATTACCCAGCCCAAATTATCAGCAGCACCAAAGTTGAGAAACCCTGTCTTAGAATCATTTTATTTCAGTCCTGGAAAAAGTCTTAGTTCTACATAATATTTCCATATTTGATATCAGAAAACTAAAATAATTCATTTTTTCCCTCAGCAAGTATAAAATAGAATATTATCTGCTAGTGAATCAGACCTGAAAAGATGAAAAACCTGAAGAAAATAGCTCATGGCAAATATTTCTCCTGGCACACTGGTGTATCTAGAGCCTCCAACTGAGAAGATTCTCAACTCAAAAATACTAGTGTAGTTAATTTTGGCCTTTCCCTTGCACAAAGTAAGTGCTCATTAAATCTGTTGACTCTAATACAGACTATACCCATTTTAATAAGAAACTTGGGCTTTGCCTCAGAACTCGACTCCAATTTCAATGCCCCAGTTAGACCTGTTGAAAGGGATTTTGTTAGGAAGACTTGTTATGAATGACCCTAGCCATTAATAAATATGGGAGGTTAGTTCAGAGACCAGTTTTTCAGCAGTTTTAAGTTGAACTCTTTCAGTATCTTTGAGATAACACAGAGCCTTTATAGAGTTACACAGAGGAGTGGAAATAACAAGGCTAACTAACCTACCATACTTAATGTTAGAGAAATAATGTTTCCAAACCTCAGTAATACCAACATAACAGCATAACAAGAACCAACAGTCAATACATTAATAACTTATGCATGCATTTTTATAAAGATTTTATTTATTTATTTGACAGACAGAGATCACAAGTGGCAGAGAGACAGGCAGAGAGAGAGGGGTAGCAGGCTCCCCGTTGAGCAGAGAGCCTGATGCCAGGCTCTATCCCAGGACCCTGAACCCAATGCAGAGGCTTTAACCCACTGAGCCAACCAGGTGTCCCTATGCATGCATTTTAAAAAGTCCCTCACATAGAACATCTGAGCATGGAGTTTCAATGGTTGACCACATCACAAAAATAGAGAAGATAGGCACGGTATGCCTCCAACTGGAGAACTTATCATCACCTGCATTTGCACCTCCCCTTCAAAAAAAATAAAGAACTTCAGTCTAATCAAGTCTCTAGTGTTTAGGAATGCATACTGGGGTGGAAAAACCTTGAAAAAAAATGAAAGTGATTAAAGTACAGGGCAGAGGTTTCTCATGTAGGAAGAAGAGCACACCTGGAGTATCACTCGAGTAACTATCAAATGTCCATTTCTTAGTCTGAGTGAACAGATGCATCATGGGAATCTATGAAGCTCTACATGTGTTTTATTCAGTTTCCTGTATACTTTAATAATAAATGTTTTATTAGAATTTTATTTTACAATGAATAGTTATTTTATAAAAGCAAACCACTTACAGCCTGACATCTCTTCAAATAATCCAGGTTATCTCACTCACAGAATTGAGGAATGACATACAAAAGCCATGTGTAGTGGCCGTGGTACAGAAGGTAGGCATTGTCCACTCAGAAGACACGATACGAGCAGAATTTGAGATAAATGTTCTTAAGCCATACTTTCAACACACATTCTTTGCCTCACATTCACAGTCTCTTACCACTTTAACTGACATAAGCTGGGGAAAAAAATGACTTTTTAATATAAAAGGTAGGTGTTCCCATAATTGTGGTGCTTAATCACTACTCCTATGACACTTTACTACCATTGGAAACTCGTATCTTCAATCCATCATGTGTAATGATAAGTACGGCATGTTTAGCAAAATTACATTAGCATTTCATTAAATATACTCAGTACAATGGGTGACATTTCAAAGGCCCTAATGACCTGTCATTTGCTGGAATTGTTTAGGTCAGTAACAGTGATGGCATTGCCTATTTGTAGCCAAGTCTCAATTATCCATCAGTAGATGATCCACGAGACACTGCATTAAAATTCACATCAAGAGTCATTGCTTCTTGGCTATGGATCTGAATCCATAGGGACACTTTAAAAAGCAATTGCTCCAGTGCTTAATTACATGATGAGGAAAATAAGACTCAAACAGATTAAACGACTTGTCCAAGGTCAATCATCTGATAAACAGTGGAAAGGTGCAATTAGAATTCAGGTTTGCTTGACGCTGGGACTAATACTCTTGCCACCAGAACCTTTGGAATAATTTACATACCATGTGTTCTTTTTCAGGCTTTTCAGGATTTACCTGTGTTTAGTGATGTTTATAATGTACATGTTACTTGTGACCTGGAAATACCAGCCCTGCTGCTACCACGTAGGGGAAAACTGTACTCCAGTGGAAAAGTAAACACTGCCTATAGCACATCCCTCTCTTTTTTAAAATTTTTGATTACATGGAAGCTGTTTTATAATTCCGTAAGCTTTAGATAACTGACAGCAATGCCAGAAGATCCTGTCTGTAGACATGTAAGCTCTGTCCAATGGGAATTCAATTATTCTCCCTCCGCCACTGGAAGAGGAAGTGGAAGAGGCCAGTTTTGCTCTCTTTTCATATTCATTTTGATATTTCTAAATAACAAATGTGTATATTCTTTGGGTTCCCTTTTGAACTGGGTATAGCGTGTGCTTGGTTCTTTCACTGATTAACAAATTAAATAAAACTCAACACATGTTCCTTTTTATATCCGTAATCCACATAAAAGTTGTGATTTACCTGTTTTTTTTAAATTATCTTTTCAAACTGTTACTTAAACTGCTATTACTATTACTATTGTGATTTCTACTACCAGAGATATTAACACTACTGAATTAACTACAAGTTTTGTGTGAGCAGAAATCCACCATATTCTTCAAATTAGGCCAATATTTTACTTTCACATGCTCATTAATCTTCACAAAAATTTTACGAAGTAGGTAATCCTATTATTAACTCTCTTTACAAAGGAAGAACCTGAGGCACAGAAAGGTCAATTCTCTTGCATCTGGTAACATAGCGGGTATCTTGTCTAGACCTTAATACCCAGTTGCATCTAATTCCAGAATTCATGCTCTTAGTTATAATATTATGCTGATTGTTAGCACAACACCACTTATGCACAATTATTCCCTCCACTGGAAAACAGAAGTAGAAATATCAACTATCTAGAAATAAGCCAGACAGCTCAAGCTGAGGTTTGTATCAGCTTATTATATGACTGTCCTCACATCTAGACTGAAAAATGAATCTGAATCTGGGGAGACATGGGGGAGGGAATCGCCCCAAGGTCAAGACAATAAAGTTGAATCTCTTTGACCACCCTATGTTTACTGTGTTTTAGTTATTATATTAAAAGATGTTTGAATACCTAAAGTGGCACAACTCTAAATAATAAGGTGTAAATATGCCAGAAAAAATATTCTCCACATGATAGTAAGAAAAAAGTTCTAGAATTTTATTATGAGAGGTTATATATTTCCTAATTTCCTTCATTATTATTAAAAATTATGAATAGGAAAAAATTATCATTAGACAGTATCACCAAGTAACTATACTATCTAGTTATATACAAATGCACTTCTATTCAACCAACAGAGACACTTTCAAAAGAGTATCTCTAAATATTTTCATTCGATAAAATAATATGTAGCCTTCTGGTATTACTATCTTTATCACCTTTTAATGCATTGTCCATTTTTGGCCTTTCATCTGTGCATTTCTGAATCTTACCAATTTCTCCATCTTCTAGATTTTCAGAGCATTCTTTTATATTTTTATTTTTGGAACGAATCAAATTCCAGTTTTATTCATTATCAGGATCACTTTCCCCTGAATTTTTGCCTGCAGGGGCACTAGCAAGATGACTGTAAAGTGACGTGGTAGCTTCAAATTCAGTGGATCCTTTCAATGTCTACTGACGGAAATAGTCCACCATTGAGAATTTGGACTTCTAATATGGCAGAATCTAAGGCTGAGGTAATGAGAAACATAAATCTGCAAATGCGTTAGTCATTAAGAATGATAATGAGAGGCTAGTGGTACTTCCACCTTTTAGTTCCCAGACTCCTGTGTTCTATCTAGCTAATGGGTCAACATGTATCAGTCACACGTTCAACCTATATCTACACTCTGTAAGATACTGTCCCTGAGCACCACTGTAGCATTTTTCCGTATTTATCCTCTCAATGCCATGTTCCATTGTTATCAAGTGTGACCCATTTTGTCTCCTAAATTTTCTGACACTTGACCTCAATACTACTGCCTTATTTCAAGTCCTTATTATCCACTTGGATTTTGTAATGCTTTCTAAGTGGTCCTTTTCCTTCTTGTCTCTCCTCCATTTTCAACAGTGTGCCAATAAACATGATACAAATGAAATCTTCCCCTCCCGCAAACCATTTCTAGATCTGCATTTGGACCTGCTTCTAATTCCTATTGACTTTTTACTACGTTACTCATTATCCCAGCCACAGCTTCAGCTGGTTCTTCAAACTTCACCACAAGCATTGATTTCTGTTTACTTTGGCTGCATTACCTTACCATGTTTCAAATCCTCCCTCTGGCTACATTGCCAGAAGCTATTCTGGCCTGGACTAGACCTGGGAAAGGACCACAAGGCCTAGGACTACTACTAAGGGCAATTTTCCTGCCAAATGCGTCCTGGACTACCAAGAACGATCGGGACACTTCTTACCACTGAACTGGTAAGTTATTTTATACCATGGATGCTTTGTGCATGCCATTCCCTCTGTCTCAATATCCTTTGCTGCTTCCTACTGGCAAGATCACTATTCAAGAATAAGCTCATATATTGCTTTCTCTAATAAGCTTTTTTTGGAAATAATGAAAATATTCAGGCCTTCCTACAATACTTAACACATATCAATGATATAATACTTTGTCACAATAATAATAATAATAACAGTGCAGTAATAACATGATGGCACAAGATGTATCAAATGCCTGTTTCAAGCTGGTCTCTGTGTCAATCACTGGTCTGTTCAGATCAGTCAACCTCCAAACTGTGGGCTTCTTAAGGAGAGGAATGACATTCGATGTCTAACATACCAATCCGTTTCAGGTCTTGATGATCCATGTTTGTGAATCACTGCTGAACTGAATTAAACTGAATTGTTTGAGATCCAGTATGTTTACCATCTTTCCTTTTACATGGCTAACAAAATAGTAATTCTTTTGTATTAACTTATATAACAATGCAATTTCAAACTAAATTCTTGCTTAAGATTCATTCTTCCAAACAACTGGCTTCAGTCCTGTGTAACAGTTGCATTTACTCTGATGGCAGCTTTTTTGTCTCAACAGTAACAGCTTCCAGGGCAATAGGAATAACTTGAAAAAACTCGTTTTTCCAGCAGGGACTGGTGAAGGTGAGGCCAAGGAGAGCAGGCAAAAGCCCCATCATGTCGGCACATGGAGTGTTTGCTGTATTTTGTTATGTATGCCAGGGCCTCTGCTTAACTGAGTTGAGGATTAAAGTATTGAGGAAGCAAAGAATTGCTCAACTCCCTGGATAGGTGGGTCTCATTCAGTATCTGACAGGTAATTCTGTCATGTGAGTACAGTGTGTACTTGGAAAATCTCTGCATGGCCTGTGCAGTGTTTGCTGCTTACCAAGGTTGATAGCATTTCTTAGCCCTGCTCATGGGATACAGAGTCAGCCATGCCTCTAGGCAATGAAGCCTGAAACAAATTAAGTTTCCATCTCTCCCCTGACTGTGTAGGTCTGAAGAATCTCTAAAGCAGTCTAGTAAACAGGCCGACAAGACTCTACTTGAGTTGCAATCCTATTTATAATCTAAAGCTAAGGACTTCTGAACTCACACACCAGGCTGGAGCATGTCAAATGTATAGTAAAGAATTAAAGATTTGCAATTTAGATATAGGGGTAGGGAAAGGCAGTGCTGTTAAATTAAAAGGGATGCATTTTTTTTTTTAACGTGTCTCAATGTGAGAAGGAGTTCAGAAAAGCTGCAGTGTACTCAGAAAGCGATCTGTGCCACGGCAGAAGGGCAGTGGGCCTATGTAAATTAAAGCTCTAAACCACTGTAGAAAGCATGTTTTTAGGAAGTAAATAATGCCATTTAAGGGGACTGATTGCTAAAGCAGCCTCACTGCCTAATGGGGGGGCAAGTCATTCATTCAACAAATATTTACTCCAGGCTTTGGACCTGACATGGCAATATACATAATACAATGGTAAATAACCCCACCCCTGGGGTCCCACTAGTTTTATATATTACACTAACCAAAAAAATAGGAGAGACTTTTTTAAAAACCTTGTAATTTATAATAAGAGCCTGAAGGAAACAAAAAGTGCTGTTCTGTTTCTAATGATAGAGCTACTTGGGCAAAGTGTGTGTAGATATTCTGATCTGTATCTATAGAGTGCTGCTCCCACCTGCACCACAAAAGTACACACACATGTAGACCAGACCCTAATGTTTGTGAACTTTCACTTGAGGTTTGTTCCAACTCTAAGTTTTGACTGCCCTGGTCCTTCTCATCATTCAAGATGGGAGATTAGAGGATGTGAATTATATTTCAGAAGGACACAACTACCTACTGAAATATGGTTTTAAGTTTCAGTTTAGAAGTTTAAATTGTCTAGATCAAGATGACATAAATTACATAAAGTGAACAATTGCCCAGTTTTTGTTTCATTTAGTTCAGGTAGCCATGGATCCTGATTACTTAAGATTGGTAATAATTATAATGTCACCTTCACACAGACTGTGATAATTATGTTAACAGGCTGAAAGAAAAATACACAGAAAAGA
>RCUC01143793.1:0-55980 GCA_003697995.1 Taxidea taxus jeffersonii | reverse complement strand
GAAAAAGTGCTCCACATCACTGGGCATCAGGGAAATACAAATCAAAACCACAATGAGATACCACCTCACACCAGTCAGAATGGCTAAAATGAACAAGTCAGGAAATGACAGATGCTGGCGAGGATGTGGAGAAAGGGGAACCCTCCTACACTGTTGGTGGGAATGCAAGCTGGTGCAACCACTCTGGAAAACAGCATGGAGGTTCCTCAAAAAATTGAAAATAGAGCTACCTTATGACCCAGCAATTGCACTACTGGGTATTTACCCTAAAGATACAAACGTAGTGATCCAAAGGGGCACGTGTACCCGAATGTTTATAGCAGCAATGTCCACAATAGCCAAGTTATGGAAAGAACCTAGATGTCCATCAACAGATGAATGGATAAAGAAGAGGTGGTATATATATACAATGGAATACTATGCAGCCATCAAAAGAAATGAAATCTTACCATTTGCGATGACATGGATGGAACTAGAGCGTATTATGCTTAGCGAAATAAGTCAACTGGAGAAAGACAACTATCACATGATATGAGGAAGTGGAGATGCAACGGGGGTGGGAGTTAAGGTGGTAGGAAAAGTAAAAATGAAACAAGATGGGATCAGGAGGGAGACAAACCAAAAGAGACTCTTAATGTCATAAAACAAACTGAGGGGGGTGGGGGGGAGAGGGATTGGGAGAGGGTGGTGGGGTTACATTATATGTTTAAATAAAGCTTAAATAATAAAAAATAAAAAAAAAAAGAAGTTGAAAAAAAAAATGTGGACTGAGGTCCTAAAAAAAAAAAAAACAAAGCGTAACCTAAGAAAGAGTGCATGATTCTCTTGAGTTCAGAGAGCGACATTCTGAGGAGCCAGCAATTAGGATTAATGAGGTCACGGGGTTCAGTGTAGGTGTCCATTGGATATGCAAAAATAAAATTATGAAAGGTACAAGTGGGAGAATCCTGATGCCACATGGCTTACCTCATCTTTGTGCTACATGATTTCCAGCCTCAGGGAGTAGCAAGAAAAGAATCAACTTCACACTCTGGCCAGTAATTTGTCTGTGTGGGTGCAAGAGTTTATGTGAAAGCCCCCTTTATTGGGAAGCAGATAGGGTTGACCGAGTAAGACACTAAAAACATGGCTCTCCTTCATGGAACTCTCTCATTAAAGACCTCTGCAGTCTTTTTTTTTTAATTGTAAAAGCTAAATTCCTTCTGTTTCAATCCTGTGATTTCCACAGTGGGCCCTAAAAACCTATAAATAAAGCCCTGGGACCTTGTTAAGCTAAGATATTTAGAATTGGTTTGTTTTCCAAAGCCCAGTGGGGGGATAGAAAGGGTATGCAGGAGACAGGATTTTGAGGGGATAGAACACAGATATAATTCCCTTGTATAAAATTTTTGCATAATGGAACTTTCTGCAAGACCAGAAATTATATAAGACATAAAAGCAATGATTCCAAATCAAAGCACTTTGTCAAAGTAATTAAAATAGTTGTTTAATACACACACTCACGGGCGCATGCGCGCACACACACACATAGTGTTTTCTAAAGCGTGATATTTTCTGCCTGAGTCTTTTCTTCTCACTTGGCAGCCCTGTTGTGTACACGATCTCTACAGGAATGCAGAAAAACCACCTGAGGGAGAAAATTACTAATCACTAAAAATTACTAATCACTCTCTCACACTAAACAAATCCCACCGGGAGGTTTTGAGTTACATGTCGGGATATGGGTTTTTTGTTTTTGTGGGGTTTTTTTTTCCCCCTCTCAGGTTAATGATACAAAGGCATACAAAAAAAAAAAAAAAAGAGGAAGCATGTCACATCTTAATATGCATTAGCAGGGATATTTTTACATGATAGCATCTAGGTCTCCGTCCAAAATAAAGGCAAAGTAGACTGAAAGTCTCTAATGCCCACCACTGGGTCTCTCAGAAAGAAAAGAGGTCGGAGCGAGAATCACGCTTCCCACAGCGTTGAATGCAGTGCCTATCATCCCCCAGCGGTGGCCCCTATCGCTTACGCTAAATTCAACGACCTTATTTTCACATGATATTCAATTCACAGGCTCATCGGGTGCCCGTCATATATTATTTCATTAAATAGATTAGTGTGTTATTTATGGCTGTCCCCGCCAATTTATATCGTATCTTCATACTGTTTATCTCATACTTGTTTCTCTTTTACTGTTTCTTTAGTCCATTATAAATAGCCTAGGCCCTGTGTACCTACTTAGCTGATCAGAAGTTGAGTGTATCCAATTCAATGGTCATATTACAAATGAGAGAAATTAGGAGAAGCGGTAGAACTCAGAGGTTTGTTGGTTTTTTTTTTCCAGTGTCCCTTGGGTTCTTTTTTCTTCTTTATTATTATTGTGTTGGCTGAGTATACAACACAAACGGCATTCACTATAAAAAAAAAATTTAAGCAAATAAAAAGTGTATAAAGTACAAAGTGAAAGTCTTTTTCTAATAACCTCCTTTTCCAAAGACTACGATAGACAAAAATATTCTTCATGTATATAAATATAAACATAGGGATAAATATAAACATATCATCCAAATGGAATAATATTAAACATATAGTTCTATAATTTACTTTCCACTTAGCAATATATTCTAGATATCTTTCCATATCAGCAGAGTTATGTCCTCCTTTTGAACAGAGTATTTATTCTATTTGGGGTATGTTATTCATTTAATAATTTCCTAGTAGTGGGCATGTATCTTATTTCCCATTTTTCAATCTTTTTTTTTTATTTATTTGACAGAGAGAGATCACAAATAGGCAGAGAGAGAGAGAGGAGGAGGAAGCAGGCTCCCCGCCCAGCAGAGAGCCCGATGCGGGGCTCGATCCCAGGACCCTGGGATCATGACCTGAGCTGAAGACAAAGGCTTAACCCACTGAGCCACCCAGGCGCCCCCCCCCATTTTTCAATCTTATTAAAGAAGCTGAGATGAACAAGCTTATAAACATATCTTTATATGCTTTTCTTATTTTCTCCTGAGAATAATGTTCTAGAAGAAGGGTCATTACATCAAAATGCATGATCATTTTAAATTTTGAAATATATTGACAATATGCTTTGCAGGAAAGTTAATTCAACATACCCACATTCTCACATATACTACATGTCATCAATATTTTTTGACTTTACCAAGCTGATAGATAATGTCAAATATAACATCATTATTCTTTCAGAGGCATTTCTTTGTTAGTGAAAGAGAGTATCTTCAAATGACTATTTCATTCATATTGTAAAGAAATCTAATTTTTTAAGCTTAAAATTCTTCACATGGTATTTTACAGATCAAAAGTATCCCTTTTTTACTGGCTACTATTCATTTATCACAACATGAAAGAATCGTTCCCATTTTGTAAATGAAGAAGGTGACACCGAAAAGAATTTTGGTAAATGGCCAAAAGAGAAAATAGTTGATGAGCCTCCTAATGCTAATGCTACTTCTGAAAGAAATATATATATATATATGGGTGGGGCATGCTCTATGCTCTAGACAGGAAGTGGAAAGCAGAAATATTAAATGACTCACATTTATCTCCATTCTAACCCATCCATAAAAAGTCCAACTGCATATACATACCAAAAAACCACCTAGTTGACAAGCATTTGAGCTTGTGTTCCAGAACTCCAAAATCTAGATCCTTCATTTGGCCTGCTGCACCAGCACCTAAACTGCTAGTAACTGTATGCCATATTCAGTTCTTCTTTAGTGCGTGGTATAAATTTGGGGACAGATTATATTCAGCGTTGAGAAAAAAGAAGTGATTCAACCCTGGTGAAAAGCCAGCTACATGTAAGGGCAATCTCCCTCTGTATGGTGGCTCTCACAGCACGTGACATTAACTGGATGGAGTCTCTCAATCTTGAATGTGCTACCATGATGTCAAGGAAGAGGAACTACCCGAGAAAGAAAATGTAGAAAAAAATGTGCACCTGGCCCGGGGCCGGGGGTTGGGGGGGAGGTGGTCTGTGTGTGCATACACAAGTTAAAACTCTACTTCTCTGTAACATTGGCTTTCTAATTACACTTTGGTACTCAGAATAATTAAGCAACATCTGCTAAATACCCAGTCAAAGGTATTTCCTTCCCCCAATCCCAGCCCCCACTTCAACATACACTGGCTTTGTTTTTTTCCCTTTTTATTTGGAGGCTTGTTGAGGCCTTCCAGTCACCACCTGTGTGGCAAAACCAGCCTTCCCTCAAGAGCAGCGGCTCTGCAACAGTGCACAGGTGTGTCCTGCAGCAGTCTTGTCATTCTTGTTTTTCACTTAAGCAGAAAGAAAACAAAAAGGCAGAAGATTAAGTTATACCCCCGTAGTACAAGGATAAGAGAGAGAACCTAGGAGAAGCCAGCCGGAGAAGCTCGAACCATATTTAGATAAATGGTACCAGAGGGTTCCTAGTGATGTAACTGGGATCAAAATAAACTTAATAAACAACTACAGAGACACAGAAATACGACTTTTATGTGAAAGCACCAATTTTAGTTGTTATAGAAATGGCAAGTCTATGGCAAATATGATCACATCATTGGCAAGGAAGAATAGAACGGACAAATATTGAGTATACCTACAAGTGCCATATAGAATTTATGCCAAGACTTTCAGTGTTTTTCTTGGAAGGTTGACCTTTGCTCTAAGACACAAAGCACATAAATGTATAAAAAGAAGGCTCTCAGTTTCTTCTCCTGCCCCTCACTGGTTTACTGGCAGTTCCTGATACATCAGATCTGCTATCTTTCGAGGTAAAAACATTTCTTTAATCAGGGCTCACTCCCATTCTCTGTCTCTCATACACACACACATATTGTAATAATAAATATGAAAATATTCCATTTTTAGGAAGTTACTACACAAACCCAAGAGTCACTGGGTCCTGTTGAACCAACATGTAAAGCCAAGAAGATAGTAATTACAATATTATATTGTATTGAAGGAAGGCAAATTAAAATCCTTAAAGAGGACAGTAGAAGAAGCAGGCTGGTTTGCTTGCTTGCTTGCTTTCTAAGGAGCTGACTCCCATGTTGCAGTGAGATTTCCACAACCTTGGGCAATCGAAATACCAGCTCCTAGCTACGGAGCATTACTCATTCTGGGGGTTAAGTCTTCTCAGGCATTGGCTTGCCAAAACATCAGGAAATCACGGAGAAAGGGCCAGAGCAATTAATTTTTTTATGTCTACAAGGAGAAAAAAATATTTTAAGTAAACAGCCTCAGCCAGGATGAATAATTAATAATAATATTTTAGACAGGCTTCTCACTCAAGGGAAACTCATGCTTCATTCTGTTTCTGGGTTTTTAATCCCTGAATATGGAGATGATGATAGCAAAACTGACATAAAGCCATTTCTGGTAGAAATTTACTCTCAGTACCTGAATGTTTGCTGGCTGCTTCATACAGGCTAGCAGAGTGTAGGTGGCTTCAGCTGCATTCCTACTGACAAATGGCATAAACATGGTCCTCCTCGGTCCTAGAGCTCCTGCTGAATCATGATGGGCCACAGAACGGAGCAGAACTGAGAGGAAGGCAGGAGCGTTGTGGTTAGGAGCACAGACATTCACCCCACTTGTGTTCAAATCCCAGCTCAGCTTCTTACAAACACTTTGACCTTGGACAAATGATTGAACCTAAGTTACTATCTCTTCATCTGTAAGATGAGAGGAGAAATAGAACCTTTGTCTTGAGTTTGCTGCGATAATCAAATGGGACAATGCCTGTGACCCTGTTAGTTACACAGTCCCCAAACCAGTGCTTGATAGATGGCAGCAGAGGACCCTGCTTTCCAGAGTCATCTTTTGGGAGATGACCCATGACTGCCCAGGGTTTCCCAGCTGGTTAGCCAGGACTATGAGTCAGTTAAGTCCAAGGCCCCCACTGCCATTTTCAGGTGGCACCTGTGCCACCTACCAACTGTGCCATCACCAGGCCCAACTGATGTCGGGAAACAAGTCAGTCTCCCATGCAGCCTAGCCCCACCTAGCTCTACAAGCCCCACCTTTACTTTACCGCAGCCCTGCCCTGCCCTCCCCAGCTGCCAAGTATCAATGGGAGGCCCTTAAACATCGAGCCCTGGTCTAACAGGATAGTGAGGATAGTGATCCAGAACCAAAACCTTGACCCACAAACAAAGGTTGAAAATTGCTGCCATCATCAGTAAAAGGCAGGGCTTTAAAACTAGGAGAAGGGGGCACCTGGGTGGTGCCCCATCAGTCGGTTAAGTGTCCAACTCTTGATTTTTGGCTCAACTCATGATCCCAGGGTCATGGGATCAAGCTCTGCATGGGTTCCATGCTCAGTGGGGAGTCTGCTTGTGTTTCTCTCCCTCTCCCTCTGCCCCCGCTCCCTCAAATAAATAAAGTCTTTAAAAGTAGGAGAAAGGGAAGTGAACACAAATTAACAGTCTCCAGCCAGCTCTTGCCAAGCAGCAATGTAAGAGGTTTACCAGGGTTTTGTCAGCAATAGCAAGCCCGACAAACAAAAACAAAATCAAGGGACACCTGGGTGGCTCAGTTGGTTAAGTGGCTGCCTTTGGCTCAGGTCATGATCCCAGCGTCCTGGGATCGAGTCCCACATCGGGCTCCTTGCTTGGCAGGGAGCCTGCTTCTCCCTCTGCCTCTGCCTGCCACTCTGCCTGTGCTCACTCTCGCTCTCTCTCTAACAAATAAATAAATAAAATCTAAAAAAAAAAAAAATCAAGCTTCCACATAAAGGTGGAATGGAATAAAGACAAGTCCAGGTGCCCAGGCCACTAGCTCTAGGGTTCCTGAGACACAGTGGTGGTGGCTGAGAAAATGAAAAGCTGCAAAGGGAGACTGAGTGGGCATGAGTCTAGGCACACAGAAAGACTTGAGCATGCCATGTCTGTGCCTATTCTGTCCCATCGGGTGCACACAGAATTCGAGGTTCAGTGCTGGGCCCATACAAGAGACGAGGCAGACACTGGGATTTGTCCAGGAGATGGCAAACAAGCTAGTGGTGAGTCTCAACTCCATGTGGGAAGAGAAAGAGAGAAAAGATTGTGAGGTGTTTGTCCTGGAAAAGAAATGTTTCGGTGTGATATGTCAGCTTCCTTGGAGTTGTTGAAGGTTTCCTAACTAGACCAGCTTTGTTTATGTGGCTCCGAAGGCAGAGCTAGCCTGGCATGTGGAACTTACAGGCAGGCAAGTTTCCACATAACATAGGAAAGGTAGGTCCCGCTGACAATCAGAGCTGTAGTGGGACACCAAGCTATTCTGGCAGTTTGTCAAGGGGATGGTGGCAAATGAATGGGCAGGATTCCTGCTTTGGGCAATGGGGAGAGGCTGAAAGAGATAACCTCTGGCACCTGAGGATCCTTTCCATTCTGACACAGAAAAGAGGGGCAGCATAGCCAGACCCACTTAACTTCAGAATTAATTCCAATGTATGTTTCCTCCCCTCCCCCTTTTTCTAAAAAAATACATGGGACATAATTATTTCCTAACTCTCAGATTCAATAACATTAGAGGCTGATTATTAACTCACTGAAAACATTGGATTCCCTCTCTCTCTCATGGGTTGGAAACAAGGATAATAAAGAAGTAATATAAAAACACGTTTTTAAAAGGGGAAGATTGCAAGATTTCACTACATACATTTTTTAATATTCATATAAGAAAACTAAAAAGCAAATACATTGGAAAATGATAATGTTTAAGCACAAGACAAAAAGATAGTGTCTTAATATATGTAAAGTTCATCTAAAGCAGTATGGAGACAATCAGAGTAACAGAAAAGAATGCAAAGGGCATGAATAGAAAATATTCAAAATAATATGTATATTATTTCTATATGTATAAAAAAACAATAAACATATGGAAAAATGTTCAGACCACAAGAAATGCCAATTAAAACAACAAATAGTGTATTGTACCTATAATACTGGTTTCTACCTTTTTTTTTAAATCAACTATCCATACAGATGTGGATCTCCATTTTTTTATGGGGCAGACACAATGAAGTTCATACCAAGAGTATTTGCTTCAGAGGGTAGGAGTACTGTGACCCCTTTTCCTTTCTCTCTTTAGACAGAAACACTTCTCGCCAACGGGGAAGTTCAATCATAGCATGATTACTCATTTGACTTGAGTATAGTGGGAAGACCCTCTTCTGGTTCTTAGTTATAGCATTAAAAAAAGAAGCTGGCACAATTTTTGCACAGAGATTTCTTTCAAGGACTTCATGAGCCTTACATGTTTTATTTGCTGAAATGTAAAATGTATTATTCTGAGAAAAAGAGCAGACAGATCTTCATGAGACCACATAAGAGTCACAGCTTGCTATTTCCAGCAAGAGAGAGGTAGATATTATTAAATGTGTGGTAAGAGACAGGGCCTGTGACAGGAAATCTAGCCAATGATCTTCAGAAACACAATTCCAAATAGCTAATTTCTCTCCTATATTGCTCACAATATAAAAGTTTTTAAAATGGCACACACAGGGGCGCCTGGGTGGCTCAGTGGTTAAGCCTCTGCCTTCGGCTCAGGTCATGATCTCAGGGTCCTGGGATGGAGCCCCACGTCAGGTTCTCTGCATAGCGGGAGTCTGCTTCCCCCTCCCTCTCTGCCTGCCTCTCTGCCTACTTGTGATCTCTCTCTGTGTCAAATAAATAAAATGGCACACACATTTGAAATTCCTTTTTGATGTTTATGTAGAGTTTTGTTTAGGAAAATTCCTAAGGACTAACTAAAAAGGTATTCCTGATTATCTTGAAACTCAACATCATATTTCAATTTCCTTGTCCTTGGTGAATGGAATACAGAGAAAAAACACAGGTGAGGGAGGCATGGAAAGAAGAAGAGGAACAGTCTCATCTGAAGGAGGTATAACTGGGAAAGGGGGACTGAGACAACGGTCAGGAAGGCAGGTCTGATAAGTGGAAAAAAAGGAAAGAAAGAAAAATTGTTCAAAAGGGAAACATCTTGTAGATGTCTGTCTCCTTGCAGACAGGAAACAATCTACTTTTTTTTTAATTCTTCTTCCCAAAGGCCTTGCTTATTGAATCTTGTTGAATTCTGAGAAGACTGAAGCTGTTCTTGTTTTCTTTACAAAATTTTAATTGGTTTATTTTTACAAAGTGTGTTAGTTGTAGAAAATTTAAAGAATGCACTGGAAGCAAAAGGAGTAAAATAAAATTCACTTTCATCTCCCTCTCACAGGTAACACTATTAGGTTGAGGTATAAATTTTTCTGTCTTTTTTCTAGAGTTTTTGTTTACAAAATGAGGAGGGCTAAAACCAGTGAGCAATATCTAGATGTTGGGAAATACTTTTCAGAGAAATTTTTAAAAGAAAAGTAAAAGCTGGGGCACCTGGGTGGCTCTGTGGGTTAAAGCCTCTGCCTTCGGCTCAGGTCATGATCCCAGGGTCCTGGGATCGAGCCCCACATCAGACTCTGCTCCACGGGGAGCCTGCTTCCTCCTCTCTCTCTGCCTGCCTCTCTGCCTACTTGTGGTCTCTGTCAAATAAATAAATAAAATATTTAAAATATATATATATAAATAAAAGCTATTTGACATTTTCTAGATTTTTCAATGGCATGAAAGTTTCAACTCATTGTTTCTTAAAAAAAAAAAAAAAGGAAAAAGAAAAGTCGATCCTGATTTTGTCAAGATTCTCTTGTATGAGAGAATATGTAGCCAAAAAAGACAAAAGAAAGAAAAATCACTTCCCAAAGTCACAGAACTGGCAAGTGGCAGAGGCAGGCAGTATGTCTCCAGCAGGCTTGCTCTTAAGGATTACTCCTGCCCACCCTCTCCATGGGCATTAAGTGTCCACAGACGACCTACACGTGGCATAAGTATGAAACAAACCCATGTGAGGAATGTGCCTCCACCAGTATTGTGCTATAGGAGACAAAACTTCACAGCAAGTCCCTTAGCTAAAGAGTTCAGCTATTCATCAACTGATGTGCCTCAGTGGCAATGAAGTAATAATGACTCCTTCTGGTATTTCTCTAATGTGGTGTCACTTACCAAGAACTTCCCCATGTTGTCTGACGATCATGGCTAGCACAAAAACTCTGTGAAGCCAGAAAGACAAGATTATCTGAGAATCAGACTTTGAAGAAGGAAGGGACTACCAAGGGCATTAGCAAGGAAGCCCAGTTTCAAACCTTGGGGTATTGGTTCATGGAGAGGTCCTGAGGAGGTTCACACCACCAGCCATGGCCTTGGGTTCAAATCTAGGCTTAGTCAATGAGAAGCTACCTAATTTGTTAATCATGTCACCTCTCTGCTTCAGTTCTTTCGCCTAAAAACTAGGAATAATACTGTCTCTAATACAGAGTAGTCATGAAGATTCAATGAGTTCCAGGAAACAAAGTTCCCTCAACAAATTCTGTCTCCCTTCTCTTGCCAACCACATGTATGTGCCAATAAACATGTATATATCACACTCATTTTCTAAACTAAATCATGATCTAGATGTTGTTATATAAAGGACAAATGTGATAGCTTGAATATTCAACATCTCCCCTTCCCTCCTCACCATCATTCCACAAATCCCAATTTTCTATTTGGGATTTTCTTTTCTTTTTTAAGATTTAGTCATTTATTTCAGAAAGAGAGAGTACATAATGGCAGGGAAGGGCAGAGGGAGAGAGAGAATCTTCAAGCAGACTCCCCGCTGAGTGCAGAGCCCAATGTGGGGCTTGATCTCATGACCCTGAGATCATGACTTGAGCCGAAATTAAGAGTCAGACACTCAACTATCTGATCCACCCAGGTGCCCCTGTTTGGGATTTTCTTAAGGTAAATCTCTTAAAGTAAAACCTTGGGGAAATGTGCAGGTGGGAGGGTGGAAGGCATGGATTCCCCACTACATTTCTTTCTTTCTTTTTTTTTTTAAGATTTTTATTTATTTATTTATTTGACAGACAGAGATCACAAGTAGTCAGAGAGGCAGAGAGAGAGAGGGAGAGAAGCAGGCTCCCTGTTGAGCAGAGAGCCCGATGCGGGACACGATCCCAGGACCCTGGGATCATGACCTGAGCCGAAGGCAGCGGCTTACCCACTGAGCCACTCAGGTGACGCTCCCCACCACATTGTGACTAGCTCAAATGCCCATGACCAGAAACAGCCAGAGAAAAAAGGACTCATACCAGGATCCCTTCCCAAAGGCAACACCATATCCTTTCCTTCCTGAAGCCCTGCCCAGCATGCAGACCACTGGATGACACTCTTTCTCTCCAGGTCCCAGGGACTCCACTGTTCTCAGAAGCATGAAAGTCTGCACATCGGGGTAAGAAGCTCCAGCAGAGCATTTCAACCCTAAAGGACAAGCATCCAAATGCTGCCACGAACCCTTGGGCTTCGTGCTGGCAGCATCAGCTGCCAGAAGTATGTTCTGTGTTCCTCTGCAGAAGCAACCAGCAGAAAGTGGTGTGAATTGGGGAAACTCACTGTCACCTTAAAAAGATATAAGAAAGAAAACATACGCCATGCCTTTTGTGTGAAATAAATTCAGAAGCTGAACCATCTGAGGAAGAAAAATGAGTCTTTGCATGGATAAGCCTGCAGCAGGAGAAGGATGGAGAAAAAAAGCCTAATTTCAAAAGTAACCACCTTTCTTTTTTTTTAAACACCACCTGCTGAAGCAAGAAAATGCAGGCTCCAACAGCACCATCCCCTCGGCTCTTCCTAGGGCCTCAAAGTCCAGGGAGGAAGAAGTGGTGTTGTTGGCTCTGCCTCTGTATCTCTGCAGTGGTTGATTGCACTGACGGTGATTACCTCCCACATGCAGCCTCGTTCAGACCAGAAGGGAGGCACAGCCAATGAGAAGAACCCCACTGACTAGAAGGTGAGCAGGCAGGATGCCAAACAACAGAAGCCTTTTCAGAGGTAATCAATAAGAAGTCGTGGTAGCCTTGGCTGCAGAGGATGTGGTGTTTGTTGGGCAATGGTTAGAATAGGCACAAGAAACAGTCACCCTTTGGTTACAGGTAAGGTCTGCATTATCTTAGATGGTGGCCCAAGAATGGATGGGCTCCCTCATCGGTGCCCCACCTAAAGCTCAGTTTCACCCTGCTTTGAAGGAAGAGGGGGAGAACATCACTTACAAAAAGGTCTGGAAGGTTTGCAGGGGGCTATCACATTCTATCATCTAGGATCCCACGTTTCATAGCCTCTTCTATGGCACTACGCTTTATTATCTTTTTAAAGATTGATTGATTGATTGATTGATTGATTTGACAGAGAGGGAGAGCACAAGCAGGGGGAGCAATAGGCAGAGAGAGAAGCAGACTCCCTACTGAGCAGGGAGCCTGATTCAGGTCTCAATCCCAGGACCCCGGAATCACCACCTGAACCAAAGGCAGATGCTTAACCAACTGAGCCACTGAGGTGCCCCAGCATTGTGCTTTAAATCCCAACCTTCCCAGGAAGTTTTTGTGGATCCTCCGGGCAGAACTAGTGTTTCTTCCAGGTCTCTCAGAGTAAGCTGTTTCACTTCACTAGCGACACTTCACTGTGCAGTATTTTAAGTATTTTTTGACGTGCCTCTCACTTCCTCCTTAGCTCTAACTTCCGTAAGGTCAAGAGCTAACTTGTTCACTATTGTATCCATACACCCCACCATGGCCATTCAATACTTACTGGTTGAAGGCTGAAATTTGAAGAAAAAGAGAGATGTTAACACCTACCAACCAGGTAGGTGCCCTCAATAGTTCCTATCCATAGTCCATACCCATTTATCTCTTTCCCCAGAATGCTTCACGTCATTCACATGGAAGGAAAATATTAGTATATGAATTTGGTTATGAGCCATAATTAGTAAAACATGAGCTTTGGTGTCAGTACAGGTCTGATTTTGATTTCTGGGTTTTTTTAATTTTTTAAAAGATTTTATATATTTATTAGTTAGAGAGAGAGAGAGAGAGAGAGAGCGAGCACAGGCAGACAGAGAGGCAGGCAGAAGCAGAGGGAGAAGCAGGCTCCCTGCCGAGCAAGGAGCCCGATGTGGGACTCGATCCCAGGACGCTGGGATCATGACCTGAGCCGAAGGCAGCCGCTTGACCAACTGAGCCACCCAGGCGTCCCTTGATTTCTGGTTCTACCAACACACACTATCTGTACACATTTGGTTAATTTTTTGTAAGTTCTCTTAATTATTTTCATTGTTTTAAATGGCAGTAAGATGAAACTTATAGAACTAATATGAATATCAAATGAAATCATCATGTGATAGGCAGTATATGAAATGTCAGCCCATGCATTACTCACCAGTCGACTTTCCACTCCTTCAGTTTTCTACCCAACTTTTCAAACAAGGCCCTAGTCTCTACTCTACCCCAGCCTCTCCTGCAGCCTCCCATTTCCCACACAAAGTAAGTTAATTCTTGATCTTATTTTCCCAAAGTCCCAGCTCCTAAAAGGCAATAGATTTGGGAAGACTACAGTGTGAGTGGGTCCTCTTCCAGTTCTTCTACTTCTGCTTCCAAGCCCTTCAGAAATAAGAGCTGTCAGCTAGCTGGGAGAAGTGAAGAGAACAGTTAGGTGCTGATTTAGAGGCCAACATCCTGCACCCTTAGGTCAAGTACCAGTAAGGAGAGGCACTGCTAGAGGGGAGACATGATGGAACATTTCTCATTGGAGGATCCCTGAAGATGGGACTTGAATCCCACTTGCTCCAAGATAGGCTACTGGTAGCCCCGTAAGGGCTCTCAAGTCTGAATGAGGAGACACTGCAGGAAGGCTATAGCATGTACACTCCCTCAGGGGAGCTATTAAAAATACAGCTATTTCTGAGGAGATTGCCAGTGTGGAGAAAGACATGCCCAAAGACCAAATCAACCAGCTCTATCTCATGGAAGATGGCACAAGATCTCAACAGATCAAGATCAAGAAAGATATACCAGCCATGCCACCACCTCTCCAGTAGCACATTTACAAATCTCTGCTGTCCTGAGGATTAATATCAGGATAAAGGAGAGGAAGAAGAGGGAAAGTCCAGATTTCTGTGGGTTTAAATATGAAATGACTAATGCAATCACTCAAGGGACTGTATTAATATAAATGTAACTGCAGTAAGATTTTTACAACAGAAAAAAAATGAAAACTCAAGATTTAAGTTCACTTATAGAAAAATAAAGAAATCTATATTCTTGGATTTTTATGGGCCTTGAAACTCAAACTCACAGCAAATACAAAGCACCTAAAATGGGGCCTACTACATAGGATGTTCTGAAGAAATTAGCTTCCCCAGTCTAGGCTACTTTAATTTTTATGCTAATAGTTCTCTCTCCTTAAGGTCTGTGACATTTGCAGCCCTTAAGGAACGAGTTGGTTTTACTTTGAGAATGCAGACAAATAAATGAGCAATAATTGTAATACCCAACAACTATAAAAGGAGAGCACTGTCCTGCCAGGAGGTGATGCTGTAATTGGTCAAACAAGATAATGTTTATCATTACCAATGGCCATTGCCCTGGTGGTGAAGGCAGAAAGGCAATATAAACCCATAGCCTGCTTATTTCAATGACTCTCATCACTTCCACAACTCTTCTTCTAGTCCCGGCTGCCATCCCTCACCTGATCCTGCCTAGTCTCCTTTCTTCTGCTCTTGCCTCCTACAGCCTGCTCTGCAAGAAGTGACCCTTTCAAAGCATAAATAGGGTGTGTTACTCTGCATAAAACACTCCAAAGAAGCTTAATTCCCAACACCCTTCTTTCCCTAAGGGTGAGCTAGATTCCAAAGAATAAAGTAGGAGGTTTTTGTTTCAGGGTGGAGAGTTTTAGTCCCATTCCTCTGTGAAAAGAGGGAATTTTTTTTTATTTTGATCAATGCTGCAACCCCAATAGCTAGCAGTTCTTGGCACATAGTAAGGGTCTCATCTGTTGAATGACTAAAAATAAAATCTGTGCAGTGCTTCTTTCAGCCCATGTCCCCTCATGTGGCACTGGTACACTTCAGCAGAAAAATGGATATTTCTTTCTGGGCCCAAAAGATACCAATGATGGACACGTCTGATGTAAATGAAACAAAACCTCCTGCCTTGGACTAATTATAAGAAGTTATTATAATTAGCTCATTGTTAAATTAATCAGCAAGCTTTCGCGACCTCAGGAGTAAAGTTTTTCCCAAATGATTTTGGCACCACTGATAAGCCCATGGGCAATGGACAATATTTAACTGCCAGCAAATGTTAAAGAAAATTGGTGTTTGGTTAAGAAGCTGGTAAAATATATTTTTTAATGAATCTCTAGTTTATCTTTATGTTATTTATTTATTTGAGGGGGGTGCAGAGAGAGAGTTGGGGGGAGGGCAAAGGGAGAGAGATAATCTTGAGCAGGCTCCATGGCCCAGCCTGGAGCCTGATGCCAGGCTCAATCTTACAGCCCTGAGATCATGTCCTGAGTGGAAATAAAGACACAGATGCTTAACCAACTGAGCCACCCAGGGACCTCAAGAAGCTGGTAGAGTGTATTAATGGTGCTTATCTTTTAAGGATATTGGCAAACAGATTTCTACTGCAATTGTTTTTATAATAAAATACTGTCTACACACTTCAAACTATGATCTTACATGATGGAACTTTCTAGAATGATGGAAATGTTCCATATCTTGACTGGGGTGGTGTTTACCTAGGTGAATATATTTATCAAATTCATTGAGTATTATATTTAAGACCTGTGTAGTTAACTATATATAAACTTTCCTCCATTTTTTTAAAGTATGGCCCTAAATTGGTTATAATCCCATTACATACAACCCATGTTTTTAAAAAAATGCAATTTGGGGCACCTAGGTAGCTCAGTCAGTTAAGTGTCTGCCTTCAGCTCAAGTCATGATCCCTGCTGGGATCCTGGGATCGAGTCCCACATCAGGATCCCTGCTCTGCAGGGAGTCTGCCTCTCCCTCTCCCTTTACCCCTCCCCCTGCTTGTGCTCTCTCACTCTCTCTTTCAAATAAATAAAGTATTTTTTTTTTAATTTTTTAAAGAAAATACAATTTGAAAGAGAAATGTTTGTAGATAACTCTGTCAGTGATGGAGGGAATATATATGTCATAAGGACAAATTTTTGAATTGTATTTTTTGTTTGGAAGTCTCTAACTAAAAAGCACTGTACCAATATTTCTCATTTTCATCATCATTATCATCCACATCATCATGCTGTTGTTTTTTTAAATTTAAATACAAATCATCTTGAAACTATGTTTGTTCTCCTCCTGCACAAAAATGCAAAACAACAGAGCAAAAACTATCTCCCCAATCTAATATTATCTCAGCAGCACAATCTTTTTAAAATTTTTTATTTGTTATTAATATATAATGTATTATTAGCCCCAGGGGTACAGGTCTGTGAATCGCCAGGTTTACGTACTTCACAGCACTCAGCATAGCACAGCATACCCTCCCCAATGTCCATAACCCAACCACCCTCTTCCTACCCCCCTCCTCCCAGAAACCCTCAGTTTGTTTTGTGAGATTAAGAGTCTCTTATGGTATGTCTCCCTCCAGATCCCATCTGGTTTCATTTTTTCCTTCCTTATCCCCCAAACCCCCCATGTTGCCTCTCAAATTCTTCATATCAGGGAGATCATATGATAATTGGCTTTCTCTGATCGACTTATTTCGCTCACCATAATACCCTCTAGTTCCATCCACATCGTTGCAAGATTTCATTTCTTTTGATGGCTGCATAGTATTCCATTGTATATACATACCACATCTTCTTTATCCACTCATCTGTTGATGGACATCTAGGTTCTTTCCATAGTTTGGCTATTGTGGACATCACTGCTATAAACATTTGGATGCACCTGCCCCTTCAGGTCACTACATTTATATCTTTAGGGTAAATACCCAGTAGTGTGATTGCTGGGTCATAGGGCAGCTCTATTTTCAACTTTTTGAGGAACCTCCATCCTGTTTTCCAGAGTGGCTGCACCAGCTTGCATTCCCAACAGTGTAGGAGGCTTCCCCTTTCTCTGCATCCTCGCCAGCATCTGTCATTTCCTGACTTGTTCATTTTAGCCATTCTGACTGGTGTGAGGTGGTATCTCATTGTGGTTTTGATTTGTATTTCCCTGATGCCGAGTGATGTGGAGCATTTTTTCATGTGTCTGTTGGCCATTTGGATGTCTTCTTTGCAGAAATATCTGTTCATGTCTTCTGCCCATTTCTTGATTGGATTATTTGTTCTTTGGGTGTTGAGTTTGATAATTTCTTTATAGATTTTTGGATACTAGCCTTTATCTGATATCTCGTTTGCAAATATCTTCTCCCATTCTGTCAGTTGTCTTTTGGTTTTGTTGACTGTTTCCTTTGCTGTGCAAAAGCTTTTGATCTCAATGAAGTCCCAATAGTTCATTTTTACCCTTGCTTCCCTTGCCTTTGGCGATGTTTCTAGGAAGAAGTTGCTGTGGCTGGGGTCGAAGAGGTTTCAGCAGCACCATCTTAAACTAAGGCAAAATTTATTTGAATACTTCCAGTTGCAGAAAGAATTTGCATGGAGAACAGGTAAATACCTTAATTGGAATTAAGCCAGATGAAACTCCTGTTCCTTAAAAGAGGAAAAAAGACACCTGCAAGCAATTAGCACAATCATTAACACAAAAGGGAATGCTCAGTAATAAGCCAGGACCACAAAGCACTCAACTCCTCTGAGACTGATACTGTGCATTTAGAATTCCAGCAGAAAATTAGCTTTTAAAATTATCCAGGGCAATAACTTTATATGTCTACATCTAAGTTGCCAGATCATAACCTGTAAGGAACTGACATTAAATTTTCTCAAGAAGGGTACTTACATAAAGGTAGATTAAATATTTGCAAACTTCCACCTTCAAGTCCAAAAGAGGACCTGATAAACTACCAATTGCAATATAAAAACTTTTTTCATTACATTTTTGTCTAAGAAGTCCCCTTTGTGTAGAGATTGGGAGTATGAATCTGACATCCCCCCTCACCAATGTTTGTTTTGGCCATCAACTTTCAAAACCTTCCTTATGGACTTCACAGCACTTACCACCATCTGAAATTGCATCATTTTTGTGTGTTGGTTGACCTGTTTGGGGGCAGTCTCCTCCATGGCCAGGTGAGCTCCATGAGAGTGGGACTTGGATTCTCCTGTGGTCACGTGCCCCAACACCTGGAAGAGCAGCCAGGCATATGGTAGGCACTGAAACCACCCGATTCAGCTACCCTAATGGTGAGTACATGCCCTGGGGGGAAATGACCATGAGTAACACTGACAAAACTCTATTACCTGGGATTACTAGGCCTGGGATTACTCCAAAGAGAATACATGGAGCTGGTTGCAATGGCCAGATAGCAGGCGATATAGTGGCAAGAGGGTTAGAAGTTTATGAGGGCCTGATGGGGGTCCAACAATGAAGAGAATGTCCTAGGAAGCAGGGTTCCTTGTTGGCTGAGACCTAAGAAATATGATGCTTCACAGTTCTGGAATGGGAGCCTGGTCAGAGCACACAAAAGCCTGGCTTGTAGACCAATGAGGTCAGCAGCACAGAGGGGTCATGAGGCACGACCTGGAAGAGAGCAGTAGTAATGACACAAAGGCACTATGAGACACAGACGACTGATTCATAGGCAAGGCCAGAGGACATGCAGATTATACAGAAAAATTAGAGAAAAGAAGAAAAAAATACCTATAATCCATCTATAATGCACAGTCACCATTACTGTAGGTATTTTATTCCCAGTCTTTGTTCTAGTTCACATACTACACAGACACACATGACATCTCAGGGAAGCAGTATAGCTCCTTCTCATGAACCCATGCCCCACTCACACATATGTTCCCCGGACATGGTCTTCAGCATCCCACCTCAGCCTATCTTCACTCTGTTCTTTCTGCCTGAAATGTCATATTCTTGTCCCATTTCCTCATGACCACATTCCACCTACTTGTCAAAGGCCAGCTCAAATGTTGTATGGGTATAAGTTAAATTATGTCTTATGTTCTTTTAGACGCTCTCTTATGTTCTCAAAGATGTTTCTCTTTGAGGGTGAGAATCAGCTGTATCCTCAGAAAGTGAGATCTAACGAGAGTGCTAGGCTTTGGAGTCTGAAACATCTGGGTTCAAACCACCAAAAATCACACTGAGAAAATATCAGGTGCACTATCCATTCAGTTTCCTTCCTCACATTAACTTATATTTCAAAGAGATTGTCATATTTAATTGGTGGTAAGTTCAAGTTCTTCAAAGGTGGGAGGTGGGTTTCTGTGACAGCTGCTTTTGGTTACCATCTTCTAGTAGACTAGATACAGCAGCTGATTCTGGTATTATTGTAAATTCAACATTTTCTATACAACAGTCCTCATACACTGTGCGAGGTTGCTGGGACAAGTCACCAGGACACAGTTGGGTATCTGGTCTAGCTGATTCAAATAATGTTCCATTTGAAGGCAATGAAAGATGAGGACAACTTCCAATGGTCATCATCTACCTGAAAGGCCCCAGGAGTTGTCCTCCAGCTTCTTGGTGTATATATACTTGGTGTATATGCCAAAGGAGTCAGGCATACTTTTGTTCTCAGATGATGTTCTGAAGCTCCCGGGGCTAGAGAACATGCCTCAGGTCTTGGCTTCAGCAAGCATCCTGAAGGTCTATAAAATATATCAGATACTGACTCACTGCAGGGCCCTGAGGACACTGCAGGAATAGCGTGGGGGTGACTAGAGGGAGTACAGGCAAATGCCATAATTGTTCCAAACTCAGATATTCTAACAGTTCAGTTCTTATTTGGTGATAATTTCCTCTGCGGCAAGGTGGGTCTGCAGAGATAAATCAAGGTGGGTCCTCTAAGAACTCCCAGTGGCAGTTTTATTCAACTGTCATTGTCATTTATACAAGATAGAAAAATTGTGAGGATCTAGACCAGTGAAAGTCATGACACACATTAAGACCCTGGGTGACCCATGAGGAAGAATTGTTATGATGACAATGATGATAGCAATAGCTAATATTTTTAGGGTCTCCATGTTCCAGGCACTGCTCTAACCTCTATAGTACCTAATGTTATTGCTGCCATTTTATAGGTGTAGAAACTGAGGCATGGAAGTAAAGTAACTTGCATAAGCACACACAGTGAGTAAACACTGAAGGTAGGACTTGAATCTATTCAGTCTGAATCCAGAACCTGCCCTCCAAACTAGGCTGGACAAAGATGGGAACAGAGGCTGGGCAGTATAGGGAGATGAAAGCAATCTCAGTGAGAACATCCCCTACCTCACAGAGTTCAGTCAATGTAGAAGGGTTGGTCAGAGATTAAAATAATGGAAGAAGGACTCATTTCAGGCAAGGCAAGGCAGATACAAAGAGCCAGGACCAGGTAAGTACAGAACAGGGCAGAATCTACAGTGCAAAATTAACAATAAATAACAAGTCTAATAAGGAAAAGTTTCCAAATGCAGAGTCCAGGTATAATCCAAGAGCTGATACAAGAACCCAAATTGTTGATAGAGTGACTTTGGCTGAGCCCATGGGCAGGGAAGCCCAGGTAAGGGCATTCCGTCTATTTGGACAAGCATTTATAAACTCCAATTCATCCTCACACTATTTCTGATAAAACTAGTATTTTCTTCTCCTATAAAAGGCAGATAAAGTAATTTATGTTTGCCCATTCAATGACAGATTGAGAGTTTCCTTTTTACTTGGGGGTTATAAATATTTTGAATATGTATATGCATCCTACATCCTACATGTTTTATGTATATTAAATAGTCAGCTGTATCTATGGATAATGTACACACAATGTCTAGGAAATATATACGTAACACATCCATAGGTTTAAGTATTTAACTGATGAAAACACAAGAAGAGAGAAAGACAAAGAGACTGACAGCAACAAGGACAGAAAAAGCATTAGAGATTGAGAAAGAGAGAGACATAGATCTAGAGTTCTATGCAGGAAGAAACCAGTGTTGTTTGTTTTTTGAGAGGGCTGGTGCACTTTGGAATTGTAACGCTATGTCACAGGAACAATGTCCACATGTCTGGATTATGTTTGGGTTATCTGTAGCCTCCGATCTTAGTGCAACAGGATTTGCCAGTGGACCATGTCCACTGGAACAAAGACGTAAAAAGGATATGCATTCCTTCACACACACCGTCACACAGTGACCTCCAGGGTCTGAGGGCCACTTCTGTCTGTGGCATGTCCATCTCCTGTCATTAGGCCTCCATGCCTTCAACCATGAAGAGTTTACTAACAAGGAGAAGGAAAGAAGCTTGACACCTCCAGCAATTTAGTAAAAGCCCCCTTTACAGGCATGTTTTCTTTAGTATTTCTGTTTTCCATCTGTATTACCAAGGCTACACCAGACAACAGGTGAGGTGGGGGCTACCATGGTCATAGTCATTATGCTTCAGGATGTTATTGTTTGTTGATGGATATGGAGTACTGGTTACTATCTTCCTTTGCTATATGCATTTGAGCAAAGGGTCCTAACTGCTAGCTGATATCCCCATTGAGTGTCAGAGTACAGGGGTATGCATGCTGCTCTTTAGCGTGGGTCACTTGAAATGATAAATGTTGGAGGATGTTAGAATAGATTTTCCTGAAATTTTAGCTTTCATTTGTATAAGTAAATGTCATCTAATGCTTAGCAAAAGTATGCAACTGAAATGAATAAGAATCTTGGGTTTCAGACAGAAATGATCAATGCAGATAACTCATGTCAGTTGATAAAGTTGCTAGAATTCTTCCATTTTACTTTCTTTTAGAAGTCTAAAGCATGGCAAATAGTGCCTATATGCCAATATGTAAGTGACTAGTCAAAGAAAGACCCGTGCACTATAAGAAAACTGAATTTTCATTTTAATAATTTTAAGGAAATTAATTCATGAGGAAATTAGTTTGAAAGACAAATGTGTTGATTTCTACAAAGTATCCAAAATCATAAAAATCCATCACTTTTTAATTCGTGAGGATATGCAAAATTAATCTGATGAAAAGTGTTTATCCTTCATCCCTGCAGATATTTCTCTCTGCCCTGATTTTCTCCTCCCATTTATCTTTTCTAACTCACCGAAGTATATAATTATTCATATAGAGAGAGGATTTGTGACCCCAAGCTGTCTTCTGAGAAATCCCATAGGAATACATAGTGGCACTGAATGCCTTTACTTATTAAAGCTATTTCTTTAATCCAGGAATGATCTATTTATTTTTTCATTCATTCAGAAAATGTTTGACTAACTACTATGTGCCAGGCATTATATGTGCTGAGAATACAATGAGAAGTAATATAAACAGGTTTCCTACCTTCATGAAGCATGCAATCTGCTGATAGAGGAGACACTAATCAAAAAAATCACACAAATAAATATGGAGTCACAATTATGGTAAGTGTTATGAGTAAGAATTATGCAACCCAATGAAAGCTTAGAGTCAACAGATTTGTCCTAGAGATATTAAAGAATACTTCTTTAGGGACGCCTGGGTGGCTCAGTTGGTTGAGCAGCTGCCTTCGGCTCAGGTCATGATCCCAGCATCCTGGGATCGAGTCCCACATCGGGCTCCTTGCTTGGCAGGGAGCCTACTTCTCCCTCTGCCTCTGCCTGCCTCTCTGTCTGCCTGTGCTCGCTCTCTCGCTCCCTCGCTCTCTCTAACAAATAAATAAATAAAATCTTAAAAAAAAAATTTTAAAAAAAAGAATACTTCTTTAAAGAAACGATAATTGCTATCAGTATAAATAGAGCATGAGGTAGAGTCAGGTTAAAAATGAAAGGAGTGGGGGAAGGGAACTGTACATGGAAACACTCTGTGGCAATAGGAAATATGATGAATTTCAAAAATTAAAAGTAAACCAGGAACTGCATTAATCACAAGGGAAATGCAAATCACACCCATAACGAGATATACTTCATAACCATTAATACAGCTTTAATTAAAAAAAGATGGACAATGGCAAGTTAGCAAAGGTGTGAAGAATCTAGAACCTCCATACATTGTTGGTGGAAATGTAAAATAGTAAAGCCACTTTGAAGACAATTTGGCAGATCCTCAAAAATTAAACATCATGTTACCCCATGACCAAGCAATTCTACCCTTAGATATATGCCCAAAAGAATATGTTCATACCAATTTTGTACACAAATATTCATGGGAGCATTATTCCTAATAGCCCAAAAGTGTGATCCAAATGTCCATCAGCTGATGAATGGTTAAACAAAATGTGCTATACCCATGCAATTTGGCAATAAAAAGGAATAAAGTACTAATACATGCTACAACATGCATGAACCCTGAAAACAGTATGCCAAGTTAAAGAAAACCAGACACAGGGACGCCTGGGTGGCTCAGTTGGTTAAGCAGCTGCCTTCGGCTCAGGTCATGATCCCGGCGTCCTGGGATCGAGTTCCACAGCAGGCTCCTTGCTTGGCGAGGAGCCTGCTTCTCCCTCTGCCTCTGCCTGCCTCTCTCTGCCTGTGCTCGCGCTCTCTCTCTCTCTCTCTAACTAATAAATAAATAAAAATCTTTAAAAAATTTAAAAAAAAAAAAAGAAAACCAGACACAAAAGACCACATTCCATTTACATGATTTCACTTACATAAAATGTCCAGAATCAGTAAATCCATAGAGGAAGAATATAGATTAGTAGTTGCCAGGCACTGGGGGATCAGGAAATGGACAGTGACCACTAATGGATTTCTTTTAGGGGTGATGAAAATAGTCTGGAATTAGATAGTGGTGATTGTTGCACAACATTGAAAATATACTCACATGACTAAACTGTATATTTTAAAAGAGTGAATTGTATGGTATAACATACCAAAAAGAGTGAATGATATCTCAATTTTTTTGTAAGGTAAGTCAGAACCAGAGAAGCAAAGAGGGTAACAATAAGTATAATGCAAAATGAGGCTGAAACAAGAGACAGGAGCCTAATCTACAGTCTTTTTGACTTGAGATTTTGGTCCTTATTCTAAGAGTAATACCAGGTTGTATTGTGGATAATGGATTAGAGAGGGCAAGAGTGGATGCTATAAGCCTAGATCAGCCTTTGTAGGATCCCAAGTGTGAAAAGTTGGTAACATGGACCAAAGAGGGAAAAATGGAGATAGAGAGAAGTGGATGAATTTAAGGTTCTTGGGAAGTAACATCTATACAACTCTATCAGTGTGATGTAGTGTAGTGTCAAAGATGACTCTAGTTTCCTGAGTTGCATAACAGAATGTATTGCAATGCCATTTGCTGAAAAAAAGGAATAGAGCAAGAAAACAGGACAAAGGCAGGAAGACAATGATCTTGATTTAACATGAGTTGGACATGCAAGTAGAGATGTCAAATAAACTGGTGGGTATACAGGGCTGATCCCCAGAGAAGAGGTTTAAATTGGAGCTAGACATCTGTGAGATATCTCCAGGAAACTCATTAAAGCTATGGGCATGGTGAGAGAAAAGAATAAGGAATGAAAAAAAGGAGAAATCCTAAGGCCAAAACTTGAGAAAATCTAATATCCACTGACCAAGCAGAAGACAATGAGCCGGCAAAGAGGTCAGAAAAACTGCTCAGTAAGATGCGAGGAAAACCAAGAGTATGAGGTCATAAAAGTAAAGGAAGAAATTGTCTCAAGAAAGATGAGGTAGTGTTCTCCATTTATAAATCTTGTTTTATGAAAAATATGTCCTGTGGGAGAAAAAATGAGTTTATAGTCAAATCCACTGGGAAATACTGGATTAAGCAAACTTAAATAATTGTCTTTACTGTAGGATGCCTCAGATTTTCTTAGCCTGTTAATGTATCTTGTGGATTTCCTATAGTATACAACACATCTCAAACTTATTTGGCATATAACAATTTTTGGGGTGCAACAACTATCACTATGGTTTGAGACACTATTTGGGGAACGCTGTAGGAGGGAATGTGTAGGTGAAGCTCAAATGTCAGCCCATCCTCCTTGAAGTAAACATTATCCTCCTCCACATCTAATTGATTTGAAATGAAGACCATTTGTCCTTTTGCTTTACCTTTCTTTGTCCTTCATAACACCAACAGACAAGCTATTCAGATACATCAAACTTAACTGAATGGTTGAGATAACTAAAAGTAATAAAACACAGGGGCAGTGGAGTGGACAGAAGGTTGATTGATGGACATAAAATTTTATATGACTTTTCTCACATTCAGGGGTAGACCATTCAAGAAAACACTTTATGATGAAAGGAGGACTCTCATAGTCACAAGCATCCTAGCTCCTAACCCTGCTCCCCCATACTTATAACCTTGCCTCTCTCATAGAGCATCTCTGTAATGTGAACTCCCCTCCATCCTTAGCAAGTCCTTCCTTCCATACTTTTTACCTTCTAGAGAGGATCTCACCTCAAGTATCTTTCCTCCTTCCCCCGGCAATACCATTCCCAGAACCAGAGGTTTTCAATGTAGAGAAGAACATTCCCAGGACTCAAGGAAGGAGACTGGGTAGCACTGGACACATCTGACCCTTAAAAACATGGTGTTAAAGTTATATCTGCACTCCCACCCCAACTCCACACTGTTTTTTAGGGCCAGATGTGTTCAGTGCTACCCAGTCCGCTTCCTCGAGTGAGTTGGGTTGGGGGTACAGATGTAGCTTTAAGGCCCAAAATCACAACACAGTTCAGAATGGGCCTAAGCATTCCAAGTAGTTCTCTTTTGAGATCACATATCCAATCTGCTCATTAGATAGCTGTTGGAACACACACACTTCCCAAGGACAAACATTAATTCTCAGAAGCAGTATAAATAACCTCAAAAGTTATTTAAGGAGAAAAGTATATCTTCCTAACTTCCTCCACATACTTGAATATCAACCACATCACAATGCAATTGGTAGTTCATATTTTTATGAAGAATACTTCTTTTTAGTTAGTTTCTTTTGCTCTTTACACCCCAGCCTATATTACTTTTATTTTTTTTAAAGATTTTATTTATTTACTTGACAGATCACAAGTAGGCAGGAGGCAGGCAGAGAGAGAGGAGGAAGCATGCTCCCTGCCAAGCAGAGAGCCCGATGCCGGGCTCGATCTCAGGACCCTGGGATCATGACCTGAGCCAAAGGCAGAGGCTTTAACCCACTGAGCCAACCAGATGCCCCACACTCCAGCCTATTTTAAATTGTGGTCCCTCAGGTCTGCCAAGAACAATAAATGGTCCCATTGTTGAGCCATACATCTTTTGATAATTACCAAAAGACTCAGCTCATAAGGGAGCCATCAAAGTTTCTTACAATGGAACAGAGGGTTTGTTTGCTTCTGCTAAGAAAATATAGCTTGGTTCTTCACATTCTTAAAAGCATTTAGAACAAGGACCTGCAATAAAAACTTGAACTTTAAGTTTATCAAAGACAACTAAATTCACACATATAACTTTTATGCATCATTGAGTTTCCTCATAAAAGGTCTCTGAAACTCTACGATTTCCTAAAAAGTAGCAATGAGTTTCATGTGCCATTTTCAAAAACTTTAAATGTCTAAAGGAAATTGCATACATGGTCACCACAAGGGAGTCTAAGATAACTCTAACAAATTGGTTTAGTTTGGGGGGAAATGATAGCAATTCAGTGTTGAATATCTATTGTTTCACATTCATCACAATAGTTAACTGGTAGCTACAATTGTCTTTGCTTACTAAAATAGAAACACTAATAATAAAAACAATTGGATAGGGAAGAAATCTTTCAAAATTTGCAGGGGACACCTGGGTGGCTCAGTTGGTTGGGCAGCTGCCTTCGGCTCAGGTCATGATCCCAGCGTCCTGGGATCGAGTCCCACATCGGGCTCCTTGCTCGGCAGGGAGCCTGCTTCTCCCTCTGCCTCTGCCTGCCGCTCTGTCTGCCTGTGCTCACTCTCTCTCTAAAAAAAAAAAAGAAAAAAAATATTTGCAGATCATGGGGCAGGTGGGTAATGGGTCTTTACTACTAACAATGTTAAGAACCACTACTTCAAAGATTTCACTTCAGTCTTATGTCCCCTGAAACAATGCATTAAATAAAACAGCTGTTTCCTGTTTAGTAGTCATATAAGCAGGCTGTCTTCTGCTGACAAATTTGTGTTTTGTGTTCTGTGTTTTTGTTTACATGTCTTCCCTTGCATCTACAAGGTTATAATTATTAGGTGTTCCAATTAAAGCCAAGTAAGAACTCATCTATTGTTGCACGATTTTGAAAACATGCTATCTCTTTTGATAACCATGATATTATTAATCAGCTAATTATCATCATTGGAAAAAATATGTGTCCACCTAGTTTTTAAAACACCTTCTGAAAACCAAGCACTTTAAACTCTTAAAATGTGTATGTTATTTGAAGAGAAGATGCATGTGCATGTATAATTACTCAGCTCCAAGCAACGGGAAAAATAAGCCTAGGACCCCACAGAGATCGTGTCACCTTGTTGACTTCTGATGTTTTTGTGACATTCCCTCCAAGCTCAGCACAGGGTATTTGTCTGTCAGCAATGGTCAACTAAATGATTAGCTGACACAGCTCTTCACTCTATGGGTCACTGGCAGAACAGACAGGCTCAAATATACAAGATTTGGCTCTAGCTCTTCCTGAATGCCTTTCCTACTTCATTAAGCTTTAAGCATAGGTGTTTATTTAAGTATAGGAAAATAACACACATTGGCACTCAAAGATATAAACTCACTCCTAAATGCAATAGATCTATCTATGTAGGAATAATTAACAAACTGATTCTAAAGATAGGGTTTTTTTCAACCGTTTTTATTTTGAATATCATTTTATCCATACAACCATATGACACAGGAATAAGACCCAAATGCGGTCATACTATCTTACTTCCCTCCCTGAATCACACCATGCGTGCAGGTGATATCAACCACAATTCACCAAAACAAATTCTGACCAGCAGAATATATTTGGCATTTTCTCAAAATATCTTACAAGACAAGTGTTTGATTTATTTCTCCAGGAATGATTGAGGAAGACCAACAAGTAGAAAAAGGACAAAGGAAGCACAACTTAAAATAAGAAGGGACGCTGCAAAGGCTAATATTAAGCTAAAATCCTTATTAAATGTAATAGACAATCTTCCTTCCGTGGACGGTCTCTTAAATACGAGACCACTTCTGAGTGCTGAGTTTTGAAGACTCCACCTCTCTGGTTTGTCACTCCATCCCTAGTGCCTAGAACCTAGTAGGTACTCATAAATATTTGTTGACAAGTAAGTAGGGCTTGAAAGAATGTTAGAAAATCTGTACACAAACACTGCATTTCACTCAGAGAGAAACTGAAAGCCAGAGGAGAAAAACAATTTCCCAAAGTCCCAATTATCTGGCAATCTAACCACAGCACCTCCACAACATATTGCTGGTGTGTCTTGGGAGAAGGCCTGATTCTCCACCCTTAAGGGAAGGTCTTTATTCCAGGATTCTAACTCCTATGGAAGTTAAAAGAATTAACTTTTAAGAAGTTAAAAGTGGGTACCCCTAATCTGAGCCACACTTTAATTTAATTCCACATTCCTGTGGCACCAGAATAGCTTCTCAGAGAGATTGCTCTGTGCTCAGATTGCCCCAATTTATGCTCCTCTTGAAGTGATATTTGCTGATAAAAGTTGAGGGATGGGCTCAAGGTGATCCTGCCAACCCAAAATAAAGGAAAATGGTGTGAACGTGAAGGAATTTTAAAAGCCATTTTGGTGAAATAGAAAACATAATTGAAAGCCAAGGATACATTTAGACAGAAAGGATCCTATCCCAGTGCCTAGTTTCCCTGGTGTTGAAATGTAAGCTAAAATCCTTATTATAGAGAAAGGCATTTCCTTTCTTGTTTTGAATATGCTTGAGTGGCAATGGTGGCAGATTTTGTCAACAGAACAGAATATTATCATTTTTGCAGTGTTTTATAGTGGAATGATACCACTTTACAAAACCAAAATTGAATGTTAGAGACATAAACAAATGTATAAATTCTATAGACTGTAGAAAGGGATTTGATAACCAGCTACTGTGTTGGACCAAAATAGACATGTCCACAAATCTATGGGGCTGGATTTTAGCATTTTAGGACAAGGCAAGTCAGACCCAAGGGCAGAATGTTCTTCCTCCCATCTTATAAAGCACCCAGCTGCATGTAGCCCTAGAGGAGCAATATTCAGGCCAAGTGGAACACACATCCTGAACTCCAGGCCCTTACAGTTAAAGACATCTCTAATACAACTAAACCAAGTGGCACTGAAACAATTAGATACACATAAACCAAAAAAATTAACACACATGCCCACAAATTCCATTTACACACAGAGTAAGTATATTTCATAAGGAAGTGGTAGAAAGTGAAGAAAAGTCATTGGTTTATTTACACAGACAACATGAAGCCTGAAAGACCTTGTTGCTAGTATATTCAGGATGATAACCGTGACAGTCCTGGGCATTCCAGAAGACCCTAACTAGGATGATTTGATGAGTAGTATAAACAGGAAACCACAGCCTAGGAGACCTCTCAAGGATGAGATTGAGATGATCTGACAGGTTACTAGATAAATTTGCTGTAGAGGCCTGAGGTATGAGGCTATGGGGAAGCAAGGGGAGAAAAATGCAGAGGACACCATACATGGAAAGGACTAGCCTCCAATGTGAAGAGATTAGTCCTGACCTACAGAGAACATCTACCGGACTCCTAGTTTGCCAGGAGATGCATTTGAGGATTTAAGGATATTTCTTACTCTGGTAGGCTTCATCCACACAAAGGTTATAGGAGTTTGGAGGTAAGAACAATAATTTCTCATTTCACTTGCATTCACACATATTGGAGGAAAATGGAAAATAAGAAACTTTGTCACCTGGCTAGACCTCCTGAGAACCTAGGAAAATTTAACCACCAGGTTCACGGAGTTAAAAGTTCTGAACTGGAAGGCCACTCCAGATCTAAGGAAGATCTAACAGTCAAATTATTTTTTTCTTTTTTTTTAAGTTTTTATTTAAATTCCAGTTAACATACAGTGTAATATTAGTTTCAATTTAGTGATTCAACACTTATGTACAGCACCCAGAGCTCATCACAGGAGTCCTTTAACCTCCTGTTTAGTTACAGAGTTGTAATCAAATATATCTCTAAAGAAATTTTCACTTCCTCTGACAATGTTTGCAAAATACACACCACAAAGACACTTGCCATCCCTGAAGTGGCCAATATTCATGTTTACAGGCTCTGTAAATGCATGTTTAGTTCATGGGACTTTCCATGATTTCCCCATACTGTTGCAGTGGAGAGTATCACATGTCTCCCTCCCCAATTCCCATCCCTACCCCCAATCACGCTGTGTCTATGGAGTCCACGGTACTTTCTCCACACAGCCTGTAATCCTACCCCTAACAACCCAAGGGCCCTGATAAGGCTCATAGTCTGTAAGTACATTATCTAAGCTATTTTTCCTTAGGTATAATAATACACTATTATAAATATGAAAACTAGATGTTAATGAAAAAACTTCAACGGTTGAATTATCCTCCTTCCCCTTAGTTTACTGCTAGTGAAAGAATATGTTTCCATTAAAAGCTATCTGGATATCTTAAGAGTACTCTAAGCAAAGGAAAAATGAATTTAGAAACTAGTAAACAGGACAAAAGTGAATTTTTAAAATAAATTAAGATAAAATTTGTGTAGTATACTTAAGATTCTAGATGGTAAACTCTATTCTTTTCCAGCCCCAATTTTATTTTTTTCTAGGACCAAATTTTACAAAGTCTTGACTGTGCATCTTTTCTTCACTGGGGCCTAGTTATTTCATAGCATTCTGTGCACTGGTATATACCTAGAAAGTGCCGATTAGCATATCATAGGGATAAATAACAGTTTTGTTATTTTTTTGTGGAAATCAAGTCCACAGAAGTAGAAATAAAAGGGGTGCCTGGGTGGCTCAGTCCATTAAGCATCTGCCTTTTGCTCAGGTCATGGTCCCAGGGTCCTGGATGTAGCCCCCATCCCCCACTCTCTGTTCAGTGAGGAGCCTGCTTCTCCCTCTCCCTCTGCCTGGGGTTCTGTCTACTTGTGTGCATCCTCATGCTCTCTTTCTTTCTCTGTCAAAAAAATAAAATCTTTAAAAAAAAAAAAGGTGGGGAAGTACAAAGTATTCGACTCCATGTTTAATTTAATTTAATTTTTTTAAAGATTTTATTTATTTATTTGACAAAGAGAGAGACAGTGAGAGAAGGAACATAAGCACGGGGAGTAGGAGAGGGTGAAGCGGCCTCCCACCAAGCATAGAGCCCCATGCTGGGCTCCATGCAAGGGTCTATCCCAGGGTCCTGGGATCATGACCTGAGCAGAACGCATGATGCTTAAGGACCGAGACATTCAGGCATCCCAACTCCATATTAAAATTTAAAAGGTCATGATAATTGTCTCTGTACAGGAGGGTTAGATGTGAATAATTTGGTACTAGTCCACATTCCACTTAAATAATTCACTCAGAGTTTTTGCCTTGACACTCTCACTTGACTTAATACACATTGTAACTTTCAATTTCAAGAAAAACAGATTAACATGAAGATTAGCCTAAATACTGGAGTAATGTTCAGTATAAATTAAAATATAAAATTAAAAAATATAAGACTACCTACTGAATAGTTTACTTTCTTTTTGAGTTTGCCATTCTTGATTTCCTAGTTAATAAACTGGTTACCACTACAAAGAAAACCTCCCTGCCTTCTTAATTAAATTGAATATTGAAAAACCTCTTGAATTAGACCTGTGGCTCTCAAACTTGACTGAGCAGCAGAATAGGCTGGCAGATTTATTAAACCATAGATTGCTGGACCCTGCCACTTCAATCTTCTGATTGAAGAGGTCTAGGGTAGGACCAGAGAATTTGTATTTCTAACAAGTTCTCAGTTGATGTTGATGCTACTGGTCCAGGAATGACTTTGAAAGCCCCTGGATTAGAGGACATTATTGCTCACTATTGGCTTTAACAGTTAAAAGAAATTCCACCTCTCAGAACTACCAGGATCTATGTTTTACAGCAATAACATTGTTATTGGCATCTTTAGCAACAGGTTGGTAGACCAGGTCTAAACAAATGATAATCTGCTGAGGGGTCATGGGTGGGGACTAGTAATTCCAGCAGAATAAATAAAGAATCTAAGAGAAACTAGCAGGATCAGGTAACACTATAGCTTATGCTCTTAGAGAATCTCACAGTAACTTACGCTCTTAGAGAATCTCACAGCCAGAGACAAGATTTGAACTATACCTAACTCTTCATACCTGGAATACCTGACTGTCAAGACACAGATTGGATGAATACCAATCCCAGCCCAGATGGTTCCAAGAATTTCACGAGAATGAACAAAGGTAGCTTCTCCATGCACTGTAGGTGGTTATGATGTGATGTTAGATGGAGATAGAAAATTCTGAATTACAAAAGCACCTAGACTGCATTGCCTGTGGAACTTTTCAAAAATACCACTCTCCAGGCCCCATCCAGACCTTAAACAAAATCCCTATGGAAGGAGCTTGAATATTAATGTTTTTTTAAATCTCCCAGGTGATTCTAATTGATAGAGGATTGGGACAGAATAACACTGGACAGAATAACAATATGGCATGCATAGGACAGTATAAGGAACCAAATCAGGAAAATAGAAGCAAAAGAAAGATAGAAGTAAACCCAAATATATCAGTAATTAAAAAATGAAAACATCAGGGGCGCCTGGGTGGCTCAGTGGGTTAAAGCCTCTGCCTTCAGCTCAGGTCATGATCCCAGGGTCCTGGGATCGAGCCCCGCATCGGGCTCTCTGCTCAGCAAGGAGCCTGCTTCCTCCTCTCTCTCTCTGCCTGCCTCTCTGCCTGCTTGTGATCTCTGTCTGTCAAATAAATAAATAAAATCTTTAAAAAAATAAATATTAAAAAACGAAAACATCAGTAGACCAAAATTACCAATTTAAAAATAAAAAACAGACACTGACACATTGGACAAAAATACAAGATCCAGATATATGTTGTTTAAGCAGACACACTAAAAACAAAGTAGAAATCAATTGTCTCTGGAAAAGAGAAATCTGGAGTTGCTATATCATTAACCAAAATAGAATTTGGCAAGCATAATTAGAGATCAGAGGTTGCTAAGTAATGATAAAATGCTCAAATATTCAGAATAATATAATAATTTAAAACTTATATGTACCCAATAAAATAACCTCAAAATATATAGAACAAACATTAATAGAACTGCAAGGAGAAATTAGCACACCCACGGCATATTCAGAAGTACAACTGACCCTTGAACAACACAGGTTTGAACTAAACAGGTCCCTATATATGCAGATTTTTTTATAGTACAGTCCTATAAGTGTATTTTCCTTATGGCTTTCTTAATAACATTTTCTTTTCTCTCCTTTCTTCTCTTCCTTTCTTTCTTTCATACGTTATATATGTATTATATACATTATATATGCATATCATATGTACATATATTATGCACATATAACACATACAAATATGTGTTAATCAACTGTTTATGCTATTGGTAAGGCTTTCAGGCAACAGTAGGCTCTTAGTAGTTATATTTGGGGTAAGTCAAATTATACATGGATTTTTTACTGTGCAGGTTACCCTTAACTCTCACATTGTTCAAGGGTCAGCTGTAACTGCCAGTTTAAGAGATTCTTGTTTTAAAAACTGCCGTGTACAAAAATGGTCAATGCAATTAGTTGTTCTGGAGAGGGCAAACACACTGGCTCGTTATCATATAGTGGCATAGTAAGTCAGACAAGTGGTACACATTTTTCCAATATGGATACAGAATGCCAAACATATCCAAAATTGGGGTGAAATTTAAAATATAAATAACCTACTCCATCTTGTATATAAAGACCTTGTATGAAAGGTATAATTTTCAATAGCAGTTTAGATTACTGAGCTGGGATGCTGCCGTACCTCCCTAACTGTATTCTCCATGTCTCTCACTCTCCATCTGACTATCATTCAGAGCTTCAGATAGCAAGCACCCTGTTTTCCTTCATAGCACTTTTTATCATTGTGCTTATAATTCATAGTATTCATAACACTTTATAATTTTATGTTGATTTCTGTACTCCTTTCTTTATGGTCTCTCTCTATCCCATAAACTATAAGCTCCATGAAGACCAGGACCAAGTCTGGTTTTTTTTTTTCAAAGATTTTATTTATTTATTTGACAGAGAGAGATCACAAGTAGGCAGAGAGGCAGGCAGAGAGGGGTGTGGGGAAGCAGGCCTCCCACCGAGCAGAGAGCCCAATGCAGGGCTCAATCCCAGGACCCTGGGATCATGACCCAAGACGAAGGCAGAGGCTTTAGCCCACTGAGCCACCCAGGAGCCCCCCAAGTCTGGTTTTTTTTTTTCAGTGCCACATGCCTAGCACTTAACAAAGTGTCTGGCACATGGAAGGCATCCAATAAATGTTTCTTAATGGATACATTCATAGCATCCAGAGCAACTGAGAGACAAAGTTCAGACCCTGCTAGCTAACTAAAAGTTTACACTGCACCAGAAAACAATCAATTCAAACAAGTTTTGTTTTAAAACCATGAAACAAAATGACTATACCATCGATTCAGTAATAGACAAAGGAAAAAAATTGCCTTTTTTTATATGTTTAAATAAAAAAGTTTAAAGAAAAAAAATTGCCTTTTTTTAATTCTCTGCAAGATCAAAATACACTTTTGAAACACATTAGAATGAAAACACTGAGACATCTTCTCCTGGTGTAACAGGCAAAAGTTCTGGAGAGGAAAGAGATCATATATTTTAGCAAAGCTATCATCCACTCTTTCACTCAAACCTGCTCTTTCAAAAGGAACAGGTCTTAGTGAGTAGGCAAATCTATTTATAAGCTTTGTTGTGGCAACCAAACAATCATAGTAACACCACCACTGATGCAGTAAGGTGATTCTATATGCTATAAGATACTACTGGGAATATTTTAAATTTTTCTTCTTTCTTCTGGAGAAAGCATTTATTTTTTATTTTTTTTTAAAGAAGTACAGAGGATATTGGGGAGAGTGCTATGGTGAGTGCTGTGAAGTGTGTAAACCTGGCGATTCACAGACCTGTACCCCTGGGGCTAATAATACATTATATGTTAATAAAAAAATTTTTTTTTAAAGAAGTACAGAGGATAATAAGAAAGAAAAAGAAAGTCAAGACAGCCTTGCACAAGATGTGGTCAACTGCATTACATGAAGACAGAAGGTTTGCATCAATTCAAACTTGGGAATCTTTGGAAAGAATGGAACAGTTTCCTAAGTATGTTCTTGGTTAGGAAAAGTCTTCCTAACTGAATACATTATATAGAAAAAGATATGGGAAGCCTGGGTGGCTCAGTTGGTTAAGCAGCTGCCTTCAGCTCAGGTCATGATCCCAGCGTCCTGGGATCGAGTCCCACATCGGGCTCCTTGCTCAGCAGGGAACCTGCTTCTCCCTCTGCCTACCACTCTGTCTGCCTGTGCTCACGCTCTCTCTCTCTCTAACAAATAAATAAATAAAATCTTTAAAAAAAAAAAGAAAAAGATAGTTATGGGGCGCTTGGGTGGTTAAGTTAGTTGGGCACCTGACCCTTAATCTTGGCTTGGGTCTTCATCCCATGGTTGTGGGTTCAAGCTGGGCACGGAGCCTATTTAAAAAAATAAAAATTAAAAATAAATAAACAAATACACACATGCATACATACAAAAGAAGATCATTATTCCTCCATTCACAAACAAAAAGGGATCACATTGGTATGTGTTAAGTAATGCTTAAATAATGATTGCATATAAGGAAGGCTAAATAATAGATGAGCATAAAATTATAAGGGAGAAGAAATCTCAAGTATTTCTCTTCAATTTCTCTGCTGGGAGCTATTTACAAAAATAATGTTTCAGTGTGAAATATATAAAATAACACTTTGGATATCTCTATAATATTCTTATAATTCTGGCTAATATACTACAATAAGATACAAAATGTCAAAAATGGCAATAGCATGTATTGACTATATGAATTTCTTGAAACAACTTCTATCCTCATTTTCACTTCCATTTATATATGTTTATTTGTTCAGAGTTAGGATGGCCAGTGATGTGGGTGGCAAAGAATTGATGAGAGGAGTAAAAAGCAGGACAGAATGTATTCACACTTCAAGGGAGGAGAGAGGCCAGATATCTAGAGAAATGTCAGTCCCAAGTTTCTGTCACGCTGGGCCTTTTAAGGAGTTTTATAGAATGTGAGAGTCAAAAACTAATGATCTACTATATGGTGGCTAACTGAACATAATAAAAAATAAAAAATAAATAAAAAGAAAATTCCAGGAAGAGAAAAAATAAATAAAATAAAGGATGTGAGAGGGTTGCAGCAGCACCCATGGCAGGGGGTGTGTGGAGGGGGTCAACTTTTAGCAGGTAAAGCAGGAGCTGTCAGATTTTTCAAGGGGCTCTGCCCCAGGCTCATCCAGGATGTGGGTTGTGGTCAGGTGAGAGAAGAATATGCTTTGTAGTTGGGGTCTACTTTCCAAGAATGGAGTGCACCATGACCTAGAAAAACAAAGAGTTGGAGCCAAATGCAGACACACCTATGAGTTTTGTCTGTAAATGAGGCTGGGTGGGGGGCTGTGAATAGATTCCTTTCATTCGATTTGTGTTCAAAACTGAACTTGTCGACTACCCTCAAAAACTAGCTATGTGGAATTTCTATGTCGAGGTTCATTCTTGAAATGTAGAAACATAAGGACCACTTTATATTTGTCCTAATCATGTGTGTATGTGTGTGTGTGTGCGTGTGTGTGTGTGTGTGTGTGTGTACAATGAATCCTGTTACTGATGCTAAATAATACTTTATCTAAAATGTATCTATACAATTTACTTAGTCATTCCTTTCTGCTAGAGGAAAATCAGAAATAAAGACAACAATATGGACAAGGATATTTTTAGCAACATTATACATAACAGCAAGAATTCATAGAAAAAATATATATCCATATATACATATGGATATATATCCATATATATCCATCAATAGCAAGTGGATAAGAAGATCATTATAGGGACGCCTGGGTGGCTCAGTTGGTTAAGCGGCTGCCTTCGGCTCAGGTCATGATCCCGGCGTCCTGGGATCGAGTCCCACATCGGGCTCCTTGCTCGGCAGGGAGCCTGCTTCTCCCTCTGCCTCTGCCTGCCACTCTGTCTGCCTGTGCTTGCTTGCTCTCTCTCCCTCTCTCTCTGTCAAATAAATAAATAAATAAATAAATAAATAAATAAATAAAAGAAGATCATTATATCTGTGAAAGGAAGGGCTTTTGTTTTTGCAAACATTATTTAATAGGTGAAAATTCTTAAGTATATTGATTGATATATTTTAAAAAGACTGAAAATATATAAAATATAATTTTTACATTTCTACATTTTACAAATATTCTATGATATGTATATTTTTTAATAAAAGGGGAAAGCAAGTTATTGGGAAGGAAGGAAATGAGAAAGAGAGGGAAGCTAAGAAGAGGAAATAAAAGAGGAAGAATATCTTGGATTGATTTCGTCCTCTCTGTTCTCACTTGGATCACTGATGTTCAGTAGCTAGTCATGGAACCTCCACATTGATGCATGGCTCTGGCATCTCTTCCTCCCACCCCACCACCTACTGCTGCCAGATTGCTCTTCCTCTGATCAAGAACCACATGAGTCCAAATTTCTCTGCCAAGAGAAGAATGAAATTCATGCTCTCATATTCTGCCAGTGAAAGTATATATTGACACAAGTTTTCAGTAATTTAACAAAATACATCGATAACAATAAAATATTCATATATGTTTTGCCAAGATATGCCCTTTGTAGTAATTCCTCCTATAGAGAAAAAATATCGGAGTATTTTTTAAAGATGTATTTATTTTTAGAAAGAGAGAGGAAGAGCAGGGGGAAGGGGCAGAGGGAAAGAATCTTTCAAGCAGACTCCCTGCTAAGCCGGGAGCCACTGCAGGACTTGATCCCATGACCCATGAGATCATGACCTGAGCCAAAACCAAGAGTTGGACACTCAACTGACCGAGCCACCCAGATGCCCCAGAGTACTTTTTAAGTCATCTCATGGTACTATTATGTATTAGAAGAGAACGGAATACCACAACCTACAATTCTAACAATATAGACTGATTAACTTACAAGATCACAAAATGTGGTATTATTTGGCCATCAGAAATCATGCTTCAAAAAGAAAATATGTAATGGCATGCAAAAATGCAGATAGTAATATTAAGAGAGAGTTACAAAAGTGTATATATAGCATTATATGTTTTAATTATAACACTTTTTTTAGATTTTTATTTATTTACTTGACAGAGAGAGATCAGAAGCAGGCAGAGAGAGAGAGGGAAGCAGGCTCCCCGCTGAGCAGAGAGCCCAATGTGGGGCTTGATCCCAGGACTCTGGGATCATGACCTGAGCCGAAGGCAAAGGCTTAACCCACTGAGCCACCCAGGTGCCCCTTATTATAACATTTTTTAACGACTTTATTTATTTGACAGAGAGAGAGAGAGCAGAAGCAGAGGAAGAAGCAGGCTCCCCAGTGAGCAGTGAGCTTGATGTGGGATTTGACCCCAGGACTCTGGGATCATGACCTGAGCTGAAGGCAGCTATTTAACCAAGTGAGTCACTCAGGCATCCCTATATGTTTTAATTGTAAAAGGAAATTTTGCATAGGGAAAAAATTAGAAGGGAGCATTGCAAGGTAGTTATCTCTGGGAGATAGAATCATAAGGGATATTGTTACTTTCTCTGTTCTGTGTATGTCTATTTTTCTCTTTATTTTTTTTAATTTTTTTTTTTAAGATTTCATTTATTTATTAGAGAGAGAGCACAGGCAGACAGAGAGGCAGGCAGAGGCAGAGGGAGGAGCAGGCTCCCTGCCGAGCAAGGAGCCCAATGTGGGACTCGATCCCAGGACGCTGGGATCATGACCTGAGCCGAAGGCAGCCGCTTAACCAACTGAGCCACTCAGGCGTCCCTATTTTTCTCTTTAAAGAACTATATCCACCTAGACAACCTTGCCTTTTATGACCCGCACCTTCAGTCAGATGTTCCCTTTGTTGTCTGCCCCTCCAAAATACCATGATTTTTCCCTCCTCCACACCTTTGCTGATGCTGATCTTCCTACTTTGAATTCTCATCTCCTTTTCCTCCAAGAGTGGGTCTCAATCTCTCCATCTCTATAAAGACTTCCCTGACTGTGTTGATCTTTAGCCATCACATCTTTCTGTGGTCAGTCCTCAGTTAGTGGCATTGTATGCTGCTTATCAAGGGCGTGAATTATCTCCTTTAATCCTCAAACCTCCCCGGGAGACTTACATTATTATATCCACTTCAGTGATGAGGATACTGTGTGATCCAGAGCGATTATACAACATGTACAAAAGCACTGTTTCATTACCCTTTAATTATTTCCTGTCTCTACATGCTTTGTCTCTTCATCAAGATTATAAGCACTCTGTGTTCAAGGATCTCATTTTATGCAATAGTACCTTACTTATCTGGTATCCAGGAATTAGTTTTTGCCATAATTGCATTTTCCAAATAATTGTTTGCTTCAATTATCAAACAGTATTTTGTGTTAACTGTGTTTAGTTATTTTAACAATTCCCTGCCTTTTAAATTGAGTATTACGAGCATAATTAACTTTTTCTCTGATATGTATTGTCAGTCTGAATATCAGGTATAATACAGGGTTGTAACATAGTCATATTCTCAGAGAATATTGGTGAATAGAAGAATATGCCCTTGAACCAAATGCCAGCCACAGAATCTTAGTGTGTCTTATATTATTACCAGTGAGATTCATGTATCTAATTTCTTTTCTCTCTTCCTCCATATTAAAATGAACAGGTGAGCTCATTTTAACAAGTATGAATATCGTATCTATGCATTTCCAGCTGTATCTGTTGATGACAGGAACTGAATACTGAAACATTACCATTGGACTAACAGTAGTTAAAACTGTGATGAAAAATGAGTAATTTAAAGAATGGGTCAGATAACAAAAATATGTCCTATTTCAAGAACCCTTATATAGGATTTATTTCTTTTAAAGATTTTATTTATTTATTTGATAGAGAGAGACACAGTGAGAGAGGGAACACAAGCAGGGGGAGTGGGAGAGGGAGAAACAGACCTCCTGCTGAGCAGGGAGCCCAATGCAGGGCTCAATCCCAGGGTCCTGGGATCATGACCTAAGCCGAAGGCAGATGCTTAATGACTGAGCCACCCAAGCACCCCAAGATTTATACTGAAAACTTTATGTTAAACTGTCAGGTAGGGACGGATGAATAGATAGATGATAGATGATAGATAGATAGATAGATAGATAGATAATGTGTTGTATTTTATATCCACTCAGACACATACACTACAAAATTTACTGCTCCTAAAAGTCTATTCACATTCATTTGTTGTAAGATAAGACTCTCTGAGTTTTCCTAACCTTTTTTATGATAATAGTTACATAAAGCCCTTCAAAAATATTTTATCTAATAGTTTGAAATATTCAGATTCTAGATCTTCCCCCAGAAAATCATGATTCTTTTGATCTGGTTTGGGGCCTGAGAGTCTACTCTTTTTAAAAAGCATTCTGGGGGCACCTGGGTGGCTCAGTGGGTTAAAGCCTCTGCCTTCGGCTCAGGTCGTGATCCTGGGGTCCTGGGATCGAGCCCCGCATCAGGCTCTCTGCTCAGCAGGGAGCCTGCTTCCCCCCTCTCTCTCTGCCTGCCTCTTAGGACCTCTCTCTGTCAAAAAGCATTCTGGATAATTCCAAGGTCTCTCTCAATAATTGGTGTTTGCTGGTAATCTGGTGTCCGGGGCCTCACCTATCAACAAATGTCTTTTTTTTTCTTCATGAAGGAGAATATCTTGGCTGGGTATAGGACACTTTCCTTTCATTAGACAAATGGAGAGAGCTTATAAGGGTCTATTCTAGGTGATAACAATAGTATACAAATCCTCTTTTGCCATGGAGCTCATATTCTACAGGGAGAAAAGATACAATAAAGAAACACATGGTAAAGCAGCTAATGATGAGAACTAGGTAGAAAATAAAGCAGAGAAAGGAAGACAGAGAATGATGGGGAGGTTCTATTTTATTAATATACAAGAATTAGAGAAGACTTCCTCAATGAGACAATAACTGAACAAAGACCTAGAGGAAGGGAAGGAGACATATGAGAGTCCAGTGGAGCAAATCCCAGGCCAACTGCAAGGAGGCCATTGTGACTGGTGAGGTGTAGGCAAAGGGCAAAGGGCAGAGATGAAGCAAGGGAAGAAAGGAGAGGGCTTCAGAAATGGAACAGTAATGAGGTTGAGCACAGAAGTGATGCAATCTGACCAATCTTTTAAAAAGGATCCTTCTGGTCATTGTGTGGAGAACAGACTTTATGGTAGGCTGTTGGCAATAATCCAGGTGAGAGACCTGGGTGGCTTAAACCAGGTGTTTAGAACAAAGGTTCACAGGTTTCTTTCTTTCTTTCTTTCTCTCATATGAATTAGATTACAACAATTTTATCTCTGTCTTCTGTAAATGTTATATTCCACTGTCTTTTCGCTTTCATGTCTCAAAGGGAAAGAACAAGGCTAGTGGGAGCTGTTTACTTTTTTATATAACTTGTTCTGTTTAGAAGTTCTTAGGACTTTCCTGTTTATCCTTGAACTAAGATTTCCAATGAAGCAGGCAAAAGACATATTAAGTGGTGTACCAAAGGATAAAGCTGTGTTGTTAAATCAAGGTCAGAACAACACAAAATTGGAGACAAGAAAACTATTGGAAGCCCTGGGCCCTAGCATATAGGCAAATGAGTTAGGGGCAGAAAGTGGAGCTTTCAAAGAAAGCGTTCCTGGACCCTTTACCTGGCTGCAGGGTAACGACCCTTCCCTCACTGGCCTCAAACCAACTAACCTTATATTCCAGTGGCCAAGCTGAGCTGACTTCCATTCCCATGCTTTTACTATCGCTTTCCTTTGCCTCAAGAAAACACATGATCAGAATTAAATTTGGAAATATTTCATTGGCCACATATGTTGCCAACATTTAATTTCTGTATGTCTACTTTCATCTCTATTCATAAGCGTCTGTTCTAGATACTTACTTAGTACTTAGATAGATCTAAGTTTCTATTCACACATATCTGTGGCCTTAAAAGAACTGGGATATTTATTCAAATGTATAAGTAGAAATTCTGCTTTATTTAGATGCATTTCTTGATTTTTTTTAATTTCGTATTTGGCTAAAAGCTGAGTTCATATCTATAAAAAGCTAGTCTCATTTTGGATGTAGGCAGGGAAGAGCCTTGAAGAAAGTATTTATGCCTTGGGCTATTTGGTGGGAGGAGTGGAGCGGATGAGCAGGGAAGCCTGATTGAATACAGGGTGAGACAAGGCTGCTCCATCTACTGTGCACGGTGAGGTAGAACACTGGTTTTAGGAACGATGTCAAGAAATGAGCAGGCACCTAATAAACACACTCCCTAATGGGAGATCACTGCAGGAAAACAAATAATCATATTTGATAATGATTCACGGAAAAATAAAAGTGCAATAAAGACAAATAACTTGTGAATTTATTCTGTGTGTCCTTCCCTCCTCCGTTTCCTCAGCTATTGAGATCTGTCTAGCTCCCACTCTTTCCCTGTCACCTACAATCACATTTTCTCTCTCATTCGTTCTATGAACATCGTCATCTGCTATGTCTGTGTTTTCAGTTGAAGAAACACTTCAGTGCATGTAACATGCAGCCTAGAAGATGTGTGTGCAATTGTGGATGGAGCTAACTGACCAAGAGACATCAGGAGGGACACGAAGACCTAGAAATCTAAATGGGCAGGATGCCCAGGCAGTGGACAGAAGACGAAGATGAACAAAATCCAAAGAGCCACCTGGAGAACAGATGGGAACCGGAGACCAGAAAACTCTTCCCAAATCAAACGGAAAACAGGAAGGCTGCCCAAAGATTTAGGGGGCAGGGAGAGGCAACAATACAGAGGGAATCGTGACCAATGGGCTCCTTTCCTAGAGAATGTATCTAAAGCAAGTTCAGGCACTGCGGGGGGAGGGGGGCTGTTCCCATTAAATGGTTATAGCATGCTCAACCAGTTCCAGTGAGAAATCTCAAAGAAGCCACGATTTTCAAACTTAAAATAACTCTTTTCCTTCAATGGGTATATTTGTTTTTAAGAAACCAAGTACAATAAAATATTCATTATGGAGAGTTTTTCATGGTAAAAGGGTATCCCAGAGGATATCTTCTGGTGCCGCATTGTCACTTTGTGTGGAACTTTCTCTCCCTCACTTCATTCTTCATTAGGTTGGAATTGGGATAAAAGAGCAGAATGGGTCATAAGGTCCTGTTCTAAGTAATTAGAGAGTTTCTTCTTTTATCTAAATGTGCCTTGTTAAAGTATATCAGTGTCAGCCAGGTTAATTGGAACTTTAATACATAATTGATGTTAATTTATGGCCCTTTTTGTTCCAGGATGCTACTGCAGACCTTAAAGTCAGGATACAGTTTTCTTGTTATTAATTATATACAGAAAGCCAATATCCCTTTTGAGAAGAGACCCATGTCTTCTGTAGCTTATTAAAGATACAGTGTGTCAGCCATAGGTCACCTTTACTGCAAAGTCGTCTCTGAATTCCATATTACTCCACAATAACATCATGCACTAATCATAGGAAGTGAAAATTAAAGTTTTAAGCTAAGGCTCATGCATACTATATGTTAAACAATCTAACATACAATGTTAAAATGTATTCTCCTTCCACGGAATCACTGTATTCCATAGGGTCATGGAATCCTGATTTCATTTTGGAAATCAGTGCACCATCTTGGAAGCGGAAATGTCTCCAAAAATATAAAGGTCCTGATATTGCCATGACTGAGGTTGCCACGAATAAAGAATGCCAAATGAGGTCTATGAAATTTTGATTTTCTTGCAGAGTTTCCATTTCAATTCTAATTCTTTTTTCAGGAAAGAGGAGGAGAAATAGTGTGTCTTAAATGTAATAAAAAGCTCTGTGTTCTACATGTCTTCCTCTGTGAAAACTAATGCTGATTTAATAATTTGGTAGACAAAAGTACAGCATTATGCAAGAACTATCAACCACAGAAGCCCACATGTTGTCCAAAGGGCCTTAACCAGAATCTCAAGGCAGAAATTGAGGGCAGGACTATGTCCAATGTATAGACTTACTTGATGAATAGAGTCCTAAATTTGTTGAAGGTTAAAAGATGCTGCATTTCCCAGCTTTGCCCAGTGGCTATACCATTTTCAAAGAGGAAAGACTGGATGGCTTTATATAAATGTGATGTCCTGGTTTTTTTTCTGATATGTCAACATGTTTTGTTCAACTTATTACCACCATGTGATCAGATATGACATAATGTGATAAACAGAAGTGGAGTCTCACAATGGAACATTACACAACATGATGTGTCAAGTTTCTTTTGAACCTTTCTTGGGATCCAGTATCAGCCAAAAGGAGGTCATTTTAATTATCAGATGATTAATTAATTAGATAGTTAATTGTCAGAGGTAGATGAATCCAAAGACAAAGTATTTCCGTACATACATGTTTGTGCAGAGGGAAATGTGACATTTTAAAATGTATCTACTAAATGAAAAGAAACTAAAGTTCAAGGATTTCAATTATTTTTTATTCAAGTAACATTCACAAATACCTACTATATATTATATTGTGTGAAGAATGTTAAAAAATAGAGAATATTTCCTGCCCTCAAAGAGTTGATATTCGAGTTACAAACACAAAGCCTTCCTAGAAATAATCTGGACATTTAGAAAGTGCTTAATTTGAAGTTAACGATGAAGGAACAAGCTCTAAGGCAATGAATAAAAAATATGAATTTTACTACCATATTTCAGAACAAGGGTAATTGGTGTAGCAAAAGTTTTGTTGTTTGTTTTTTTTTTAACATGGTAATGAAACGCCCATATTAAACACAATTAGGCATAAAACAAAAACAAAAACAAAAATAAGATCCAATGTAAAAACTTAATAAATCAGTGTTTTAAAGTTCTTTCCTGCCTTTTCTTTTTCTGATAAAGGCCGAAAGATCAGGACATAACAAATATTCAGATACACATTTTTTATCCAACAAAGAATATTTTACCTGTAGGACCAGAACACCTGCTCATTGTTTCCAGAAGACCTAGAGTATCATAACCCTAATGTAAAAGGCTGCCAATATTATGAGTACCCTTTTACATATTTAAAAGGATTTTTTAAGCCATTAGTGGCAATTAATGCCTTATGCAGAATCATTGTCAAATACATTTCTTAAGCATTTATTTGCATGAGATTCTGTCCTAGGCATTATACAAGACAAAATAAGCATGTAGTTAATGATCTACAGTCTGAGATGTAAAGTACTTCTCATTATTGTAAATTAATAAAGAGGTTTTTGTTTGAATCCCCCCCAACATTCGTAATTACCTCCATTGACCTTTGTGGGCCTTGGTCACTTCATCTGCAAAATGAGGATGTACTTCCCACTCACAGAGCCCAGTGATTGCCAAAAACTTCTCTAAATCATATGTGCTGCTTTTTAACCATACTTTGTTAAAAATCAAAGATTACCAGAATGTTAGGACCAATTTTTAGAGAGAAAAAGAGCTCTGGTATACTCTAGTGTGTGAGCCAAAATAGTAAGAGCTCTTAGGCCTTCATTTCCATATAGCTGAAGCCATCATAATTTATTGCCTTTTTAGGGTGCTTTTCAAAGCTGCATTATGTTTGATCCCTCCTCCCTTTCCCTCACACCTACCCCCAATCCATCAGCAAGTTCTGAATGCTCTATCTCCAAAACATATGATATTTATGCATCCTCTCCATATCTAGCACCACCTCCCTATCCAGGTGCTCAGCATCTCTTGTTAAGAATGACTGCAATGGGTCTCTTCAGGTCGACAATGCCCCATCCAGCCCATCCCCCACAGTGCCCCAAGAATGATATGCATTAAATACACCACAGTGAGCCTATGCAAGACCCTTCATTCTCAGTTGATAAAGCTACTTCTTATTTCACTGTGAAAACAGAAGCAAATTAAAGAGAACTTCTGCAAAGTTCTGTCACCACATCTAGCCACATACCTGTGTCCACACTTGCCCATTCTGGCTCTTTTCTTGTTAATCCAGATAAATTGTTTCTGTACCTATCTATTTTTTTTTATTGTGTTATGTTAGTCACCATACGGTACTTCCTTAGTTTTTGATGTAGTGTTCCATGATTCATTGTTTGTGTATAAAACACCCAGTGCTCTATGCAATCTGTGCCATCCTTAATACCCATCACCAGGCTCACCCATCTCCCCAACCCCCTCCCTTCTAAAACCCTCAGTTTGTTTCTGGGAGTCCACAGTCTCTCAGGGTTCATCTCCTACTCCGATTTCTCCCCCTTCATTTTTCCCTTCCTTCTCCTAACGTCCTTCATGATATTCCTTATGTTCCACAAATAAGTGAAACCATATGATAATTGACTTTCTCTGTTTGACTTTTTCACTTAGCATAATATCCTTCAGTCTCATTCATGTTGTGCCTATCTAAAGGCAACCCTCCTACTTGTCTTCTAGATCCCATTCCTTCTTACCTATTTGATGACTTTTCTCCAATGATTCTCTCCTCTTCAGCATCACCAGTTTTTCCTCCTCTACTGGGTCATCCCCACCAACAAATACACTATAATCTATTATACAATAAAAAGAAAATTCTCTTTAAACCCCACCCACCCACTATTCCCTCCACTACTCCCTCCAGAGTGAAATTCTCCCTGAACTTCAGATTCATGTATTCAACATCCCATATAATACCTCTTCATGAATGTCTGAAAGCTATCTCAAACTGAGCTCCTAACTTTCCCCAAAACCAGTCCTTTGTGGTGTCTTCCTCATCTTGGTGAATGATAGCTCCACCCTTCCAGCTTCTCAGATCAAAAACCTTGATTCCTCCTTTTTTCTCATCAGCAAATCCTCTTATTTCACTGCACCTACTTTTGGACTTCTTTTCATCAACCGTACTGCTGGTTTAAGCTACCACCCCCACCTTTTAAATTATTGAAATAGTCTCCTAATCAGCCTCCCTACTACTTCTGCCCTTGCCGCCCTTCAATCTATTCTCAACACAGCAGCTGGAGCAATCCTTTTAAACGTGAGTTAGATGACGCCTCTCCTCTGCTCAAAACCTTGCATGACTCCCCATCTCATGCAGAGTGAAAGTTGGAATTCTTACAATGGTGTAATATTCCCTGATCTGAGCCCATTTATCTCTCTGACCTCATTGCCCTCTATTCTCATTACACGTCTCACTCCAGCTATACTGGTCTTGCTATTTCTTAAACATGCCAAGAGTGCTTCTGCCTCAAGGTCTTTGCACTTGTTCTTCCCTCAGCATGAAATTTTCACCACTAGATATTCTCAAAATATTCATTCCCCTTGAGAATATAAGGACTTAAAGTCCTTAAGTGAGGACCTTAAGACCTCACTTCTTTATGTCTTTGCCCAAATTTACCTTCTCACTGAGACCTTACCTGATGCCCTATATATCTTCCTGCCCCTCTGTAGCAACTGCATCATCTAACATATTCCATTTTAGCTCTATGAGCATGGAGATTTTTATCTGTTTTGTTCACTGTTATACCCTCATGCCTAGAATTGTGCCTGATCAGTAGGCAATCAAAAAGTTTTAGGGGAATGAGTAAAAAAAAAAGTCAAAATCTAATGTGCAATGTCACTGAGGTTAAAGGGAAAAAGCTATTCTCCTATTCTACTGATTAAAATACAAATGTTAACAACTCTCTAATGATTAATTAGGCAGTAAGGATCCAAAGCTCCACAACCATTGCTATTATTCAACCCAGTAGCTATAGTTTTATACTGAGCCAAAGAAAACATTTGTATAAGAATGTTTATTGTATCACTCACTGCAATAACAAAAATATTGGAAACAATAATAAATGTCAAACAAGAAACATTTGGAGGATAAACTACAGTACAGTATACCTATATAATGGGATTTTATTTATCTAGTCATGATAATATTTTAGAAGAACAGATAGTGATTTACAAAAGTGTTAATAGACACTATATAATAAAATTAAATTTTATAAGATAAAATAAGTGCAGAGAAAATAAATGGGAGTAGATCTCTCTTTATCTCAGGATGAAGGAATTACGCATGATTTTATTTCCTTTTGTTTGACTGCATTTTCTTAGCTGGTTATAACAAACAGGTATCACTACCATAGTAAGAAAAGTGTTGCTAATGACAATAGTTCATATCTACTGAGCATTTACACTATGCCAAATACTTCACAGGCACAGTCTGATTCAGTCTCAATGAAGCACTCTAAGGTATTGTTTTAGTCAGTTTTGGTTGCCACAACAAAAATGCCACAGACTGGGTGGCTTACAAATAACAGGAATTTGTTTCTCACAGGTCTGGAGACTGGGAAGTCTGAGATTGAGCTGGCAGCAGATTTGGTGTCTGGTGAGAGCCTGCTTCCTGGTTAACAGACACCATCTTCTCACCGAGTTCTCAAATGACTAAAGGGGACAGGGAGCTCTCTGGGGTCTCTCTTATAAAGACATGAATACCATTCATGACCTTCATCCTCGTGATTAATCATATCCCAACAGCCCCACCTCCAAATGCCATCACACTGGAGGTCAGATTTCAACATATATGTTTTGAGGGAACACAAACATTCAGTCCGTAGTAGGTATGAACTATAATTATCCCCATATCGCTGCTTTGGAAATGAGGCTTAATGAGCTTAAGAATTTGTTCAAGGTCCTACAGTAAATGGCTAAGTTCTGACTGGAACCCAGTTATCCCTGAGGACAATATCTGTGCTCTTAGTTATTATAGAGGGAGGATATACAAGAAGTGAAATATTCTCCTCTCTTTTATGACCCAAAACAGACACACCCTCACAACCAACCAGAAAAGGGATCAGAAATTTCTAATTCTGAATTTCCATGTGACTGCTCCCTCTTCAACTCTTTTAGCAGCTACTAAAATTCCCTAACCTCCCTCTTTCCTCACCTTTTAAAGCAGTGGCTTCTTCCATCACCCCTGGCCTTTGCCTACTGTTAGCTAGGGCCAATATCATAAGCAATTACTGTGAACATCTCAGAATCTACCCAAGCACCTCTGGGGTTAAGGCTAATGAATCAGGAGACTCCAGAATTACAGCCATATAAATAGAATATGCAAAAATGAAAGTTATTTATAGTGTACCAACTAAAGATGGAGAGCTCTGTCATCACCTGGTAGAAACTTAGCAAAAGTGGGAAACTGGTTTGAGTAAGCAAACCTACTGAAGAGTGAAGAAAAGTTCACAAGATGAAATGACTAATCTGTTTTTATATAACTACAAAATGTCTCCAACATTTCAATTACTATATTAAGTAAGCAACAATACTGGTTTCAAAAAGGACAAAATATTCATTGTAGTGAAGTCACATTAAGAAAACACTACTCTGAGGAGGAATCAAGATAGTGACAAAGGAGGCTCCTTAACATCCCTCCTCCCATAGACACCCTGAATGTACAGGTATACACAGAACACTTCTCTCTGGGAGAATTTGAGAAACTAACTGACTCCTACACATCATGTGAATAAAAAAATAATAGATCAAAATAAGTAAGAAACACTGAGATATACTCTTGTCATCAATCCCTCCCCCATCATGACACCATACCATCAAGAGGGAACCCTCAATTCCCAGCTTCTCCCTGAGGAGCAAAGGGATTTGACTGCACATCTAGCACCTTATCTCTTAAGGGTCCTACCTGAGGTCTGAGCAGTCAAAATGCCTATCTCTGAAAACCAACAGGGCTTGGCTCCACAAGACCTACAACACTATAGCAAACAAAGAATTAGTTCTTAACAAGAGCACAACACTCACCACATGTACACCACCTTCCCAACACACAGACCCCAAGCCCAGGCTTCAGTGCAGAGGAAGCAGGCAAAAATTCTTTTTTCCAGGTTTTCCTGGAAGTTTTTCCATGGCTTAAGTACATTTTTTTACAGCTATTTCTTGAGATACTGACTTCTAATCAGACTACTTCTAGATGCTGACTTCAACCCTCTCCTTTGGGACACTAATGGATTTTGGCACACCCTCAAATGTTGAGTGCTGCAAAGAACAAATATGGCAGCTGGATAATCATAAAAGTTTGAGAAACAACCAGGAGTTCAGGTTGGACTATTTGACAAGGCTTATCTCCTACATGACACCAGTTTGTTAAGAATGGGAGAGGGAAAGAGTGCCTGGGTGGTGCTGTCTGTTAAGTGCCAGACTCTTGGTTTCAGCTCAGGTCATGATCTCAGGGTCATGATCTCAGGGTGGTGAGATTGAGCCCTGCATCTGGCTCTACACTCAGCTCAGAGTCTGCCTGAGATTCTCCCTCTCCCTCTTCCTCTGCCCTACCCCCCGCTTGTGCACTCACTCTCTCTCTTTCTCAAATAAGTATAAATAAATCTAAAAAAAAAAAAAAAAAAAAGAATGGGAGCAGTGGCTGATTTAAATGATGTAGAGAAACCAAGACAGAGAGCCAAAGAAAACAAAGAAATATAGGAATATGCTCCAAACAAAAGAACAAGCTAAATCTTTAGAACTGACATTAGTGAAAAGAAGGTAAGTGATTTATCCAATAGGGAGTTCAAATAAAGGTCATAAAGATGTTCACCAAGATCAGAAGAGTGATGCATGAACAAAGTGAGAATTTCAACCAAGAGATAGAAAATATTTTAAAGTACAAACAGAAATCACAAGCTGAAGAAAGTAATAACTAAACTAAACTACACTATAAAATTCTGAGGGGTTCAACAACAGACTAGATCAGCTGGAAGAAAGGATCAGTGACCTCAAAGACAGGGCAATGAAATTCATCCAATCAGAGAAACAAGAAGAAAAGGAATGAAAAAGAGTGGAGATAGTATAAAGGACCTATAAGACAACATCAAGCAGACCTATATATTCATTATAGAATTCCCAGAAGAGAAGAGAGAGAGACAGAGAGAGAAGGGGTCATAAAGTTTATTTGAAAAAATAATTGCTTAAAAAAAGGTCCTAATGTGAGGAAAGAAACAGACATTCAGTTTCAGGAATCAGAAAAGGCACTGAAGAAGATGAACCTAAAGAAATCCACACATACTAATACAAAAGAGCCCACAGAAGTCTTTAAGCAGATTTTTATCAAGACTTTGAAGACAAGTAGGGAGTGGGATAATATGTTTAAAGTTCTGAAATTAAAAAGCTAACAACCAAGAAAACCTTACTTGGCAAAGTTGTCCTTCACTTCAGAATTGAAAAAGTGATAAAGAATTCTTCAGACAGATAAAAGCTGAAGGAGTTCATCAACATTAGACCATCTTCATAAAAAATGTAAAAGGAAGTTCTTCAGGCTGAAATGAAAGTGTGTTAATTAGTAACATGAAAACATGTGGAAATGTAAAACTAACTGGTAAAGATAAATACATAGTTAAATCCAGAATATACCCATATTATACAATGTGATAGGTAAACTACCTATAATTCGAGTATAAAGGTTGAAAGACAAAAGCACTAAAAATAACTATACAATAACTGGATACCCAATATTAAAAGATGTAAATTATAATACCAGAAACATGGGGGTGGGTGTAAAAATCTAGAACTTTCATATGCATTTGAATTTAAGTTATTAGCTTAAAATAGACTGGTACAACTAATGTTTTGTGTAAGACTCATGGTAACCACAAAGCAAAAACCTATAGGTGAAATACAAAATAAAATGAAGGAATAAAAAATACTACTACAGAAATACATTAAATCACAAAGGAAGAGAGCGAGAGAGGAAAAAAATGAACAAAGAATTATAAAACAACTAGGAAACAATTCACCAAGTGACAATTATAAGTCTATACTTATCAATGGTTATGTTAAATGTAAATGGACTAAGTTCTCCAACTAAAAGACATAGAGTGGCTAAATTGATTTTAAAAACAACAAAAAGAAGACCCAATTATATGTTGCCTACCAGAGACTCACTTCAAATTTAAGAACAGAGAGACTGAAAGTGAAGGGATAGAAAAATATAGTCTATGCAAATGGAAATTTAAGAAAGAGAAAGGGTAGCATACTTATATCACACAAAATAGATTTTAAGTCAAAAACTGTAACAAGAGGCATAGAAAATCATTATATAATTACAAAGAAGTCAATTCATCAAGAGGATATAACAATTATATTTATACACCCACATCAAAGCTCCTAAATATATAAAGCAAATACTAACAGATTTGAAGGGAGAAATAGACAGCAATACAATAATAGTTGGAATTTTCAATATATCATTTTCATCAAAGGATAGATAATCTAGACAGAAAATCAATACAGACGCATTGGACTTAAACAATACATTAAACCAAATGGACCTAAAAGACATATACAAAATATTTCATACAGAAACAACAAAATCACATTGTTCTTGAGTTTACATGGAACATTCTTCAGGACAGAGTATGTGTTAAGCCACAAGAGAAGTCTTAATATACTTAAGTTTGCAATCATATCAGGTGTCTTTTTCAACTATGACAGTATAAAACCAGAATTCAGTTACTAGAAAAAAAGCTGGAAAATTCATGAATATGTGGAGATTAAATAACATACTCCTGAAAAAACATGGGTCAAAGAAGAAACAAACATGGAAACCAGAAAATACCTTGAGACAAATGAGAATAGAAACATAACATACCAAATGTTATGGGGAGCAGCAAAAAAGAAATAGTTCTAATAGTGAAGTTTATAATGCTAAGTGCCAATATTAAGGAAAAAGAATAATCTCAAAAACAACCTAATTTTACACCTCAAAGAGCTAGAAAAAGAACAAAATAAGCCCAAAGTTAGTAGAAGATAGGAAATAAAAAAGATTGGATTAGAAATAAATGAAAAAGAGACCAAAAAGATAAGAGGAAAGATAATAAAACTAAGAACTGGTTCTTTGAAAAGATAAACAAAATTGACAAACCCTTAGGTAGACTAAATAAAAACAGAGAAAGCTCAAATAGATAAAATAAGAAATGAGAGAGGAAACATTACAACTGACAACACAGAAATAGCAGAAATCATGAGAAACTACTATGTACAATTATATGCCAAAAAATTAGGTAACCTAGAAAATGAATTAATTCCTAGAAATATACAAGTTATAAAGACTAAATCATGAAGAAATAGAAAATCAAAACAGACCAATTACTAGGAAGGAGATTGAATAAGTAATCAAAAAGCTGCCAAAACAGAAAAGTCCAAGACCAGATGGCTTCACTGGTGAATTCTACTAAACATTTAAAGAATTAATAGCAATCCTTCTCAAACTGTTCCAAAAAATAGACAATAAGGGAACATTTCCAAATGCAACTTAGGAGGCCAGAATTACCCTGATACTAAAGCCAGAGAAGGATACTACCAAAAAAGAAAATTACAGGCCAATAACCCTGGGGAACATAGTTGTAAAATATTACAAAATGAATTCAATAGTACCTTAAAAGGATCATAGACCATGATCAAGTAGGATTTATTCTACAGATGCAAGCATGGTTCAACATCTACAAATCAATACATGTGATATACCACATTAACAAAATGAAGGATAAAATCAATATGATCATCTCAATCAATGTATAAGAAGTATTTGACAAAATTAACATCTTTTTATGATAAAAAAAACTTTTAGTAAACTGTGTATAGAAGAAAAGTATATCAATAAAATAAAGGCCATATATGACAAACCCATGGCTATCATCATATCCAATGATGAAAAGCTGAAAGCTTTTCCTCTAAGAGCAGGAATAAGGTATGGATGCCCACTCTTGCCACTTTTTTTTTTTAATATTTTATTTATTTATTTGACAGAGATCACAAGTAGGCAGAGAGAGAGGAAGCAGGCTCCCCACGGAGCAGAGAGGGCTCGATCCCAGGACCCTGGGATCATGACCTGAGCAGAAGGCAGAGGCTCAACCCACTGAGCCACCCAGGCACCCTCCACTCTTGCCACTTTTATTGACTGTTGTATTGGAAGTCCTAGCCAGAGCAATCAGGTAAGAAAAAGAAATAAAAAGTACCCAAATTATAAAAGAAGTAAAATTTTCTCATGTTTGTAATATCATGAAGGCATGATATTACATATAAAAAATTCTAAAGACTCCACCAGAAAACTTTTAGAATTAATAAACAAATTCAGCAAAGTTGCAGGACACAAACTCAATACACAAAAATCAGTTACATCTCTATACACTAACAACTATTAGAAAGAGAAATTAAGAAAATAATCTCATTTATAATTGCATCAAAAGGAATAAAACACCTAAGAATACATTTAACCAAGGAGGTGAAAGACACTGAAAACTATAAGACATTAATGAAGGCATTTAAGACAATGCAAATAAATGGGGAGATACATCTTGCTTATAGACTGGAAGAATTAATATTGCTAAAATGTCCATGCTGCCCAAAGCAATCTACAGATTTGAAACAATCCGTATCAAAACTCCATGACATTTTTCATGGAAATAGAACAAATAATCATAACATTTGTATGGAAACACAAAAGCCCACAAATAGCCAAAGCAACCTTAAGAAGAATAAAGTTGGACACATCACATTTCCTATTTTCAAACGATATTACAAAGCTATAGTAATTAAATTAGTATGGTATTGGCTTAAAAATAGGCACATAAGGGCACCTGGGTGGCTCAGTGGGTTAGGGGCTCTGCCTTCAGCTCAGGTCATGATCCCAGCTCCCGGGATGGAGCCCCGCATCGGGCTTTCTGCTTGGCGGGGAGCCTGCTTCCTCCTCTCTCTCTGCCTGCTTCTCTGCCTACTTGTGGATCTCTGTCTGTCAAATAAATAAGTAAAAACTTTTTTTAAAAAAATAGGCACATAGATCAATGTAACAGAATAGAGAATCAGAAATAAATTCATGCATATATAGCCAATTAATTTTTGATAAAAGGGACATAAATATACAATGGGGAAAAGATAGTCTCTTCAGTAAATGATGCTGAGAAAACTGGATATCTTCATATAAAAGAATGAAACGGGATCCTATCTTATACCATACACACACACATACACAAAACTAACTGAAAATATATTAAAAACTTAGACATAAGACCTAAAACCATAAAACTCCCAGAAGTAAATATAGGGAACAAGATCCTTACTTAACATCAGTTGGCAATGATTTTTTGGATCTGACACCAAAAATAAAGGCTATAAAAGCAGATAAACAAGTGGGACTACCTCAGACTAAAAAGCTTCTGCAGAGCAAAGGAAACCATCAACAAAATGAAAAAGCAACCTATAGCTTAGGAGACAATATTTTCAAACTACATACCCTACATGACTACATATCATACAATATTTTCATTACTACTACAAATTACATGTTTTTTTAATTTACAAAATACAGAAGGAACTCATACAACTCAATAGCAAAAAACCAAATAACTCCATTGAAAAATGGTCAAAAGCCCTGGATAGGCATTTTTCCAAAGAAGAGTCACAGATGGCCCACAGGTACAGAATAAGGTGCTCAACAGCACTCATCATCAGGGAAATGTAAATCAAAACCACAATGAGATATCACCTCACACTTGTTAGGATATCTATTATCAAAAAGACAAGATAACACATGCTGGCGAGGATGTGCAGAAAAGGAAACCTTTGTACACTGTTGGGAATGTAAACTGGTACAGCCACTGTGTAAACCAATATGGAAGTCCCTCAGGAAGCTAAAAATGGAACTGCCATGTGATCCAGCAATCCCATATCTGGGTATATAGCCAAAGGAAATGAAATCACTAGCTGGAAGTGATGTCCGCTCCTTGCAGCATTATTGGCAACAGCCAAGATATGGAAACAAGTTTTGTGGACATTGACAAATGAATGGATAAAGAAAATATGATACACACACACACACACACA